>PVKC010021159.1:0-18256 GCA_004027635.1 Crocidura indochinensis | reverse complement strand
GCTCAGGGGTCACTCCTGGCTCCATTCTCAGAAATTGCTCCTGGCAGGCACGGGGGACCATATGGGGCACCGGGATTCGAACCATGACCTTTTGCATGAAAGGCAAACGCCTTACCTCCATGCTATCTCCCGGACCCTATGCCTCCTCTTAAAACCACTGTTAAGATAAATTTTCTTTTGTGGGAAGCAACTGATAATGCAGTCTATGGGCAAGAAAACCTATTCTAGACTGTAATTTATTTAAGAAAAAGATATCAGATATAATTTAAGTAATTATGAGAAGACTGGTAGGATCAGTAGCCATAGTTTGTCTAGCTCTGTGCAAGGTATATTATGTAACAATGACCTCACAACTAACTTTTGAGGGTATTCTTATTTCTACTTAAAAAGAAGGACCATCAAAAAAAAAAAAAGGACCATTGGATTTCAGAGGTTAAATTACCTCCCTAAGGTTTTCATGTCTCTGACTCCAGAGTCAGTTCTTAACCACTTGTGTTGGGTTTTTGTTGTTGTTGTTGTTGTTGTTGTTGTTGTTTTGGTTTTGTTTTGTGCTGGTTAACCTGACTTAAAATAGCAAGATCTAAGTTATTAATCAGACTGTCTAGATAATATTGACATTTGGCCACAGACCCACATTGTGGTTTAAGTTCATTCACAGATAATCTTCAATGTGTTGGTTTCTGCCAACATTTCCTTTTCATTCTTTGGAAGTCTGGGAGGACTTGAGCACAGTTCAAGAGCTACCTTTTTTCTTTTTTCTTTTTTTTCTGTTTTTGGTTTTTGGGCCACACCCTTTGACGTTTAGGGGTTACTCCTGGCTACGTGCTCAGAGATCACTCCTGGCTTAGGGGATCATATGGGATGCCGGGGGATTGAACCACGGTTTGTCCTAGGTCAGACAAGTGCAAGGCAAATGTCTTTTGCTGTGCCACCACTCCAGCCCTCAAGAACTACTTTTAAGTAATGAAAGTGATCTAGCTCTCAGCAAAAAGAAAATAATTCGTAATGCAGTGATTTACTATTATTTTTCTTTTATTTATTTTGTGAGTTATTTTTGTTTATTTGTTAGTTTGCTGACCATAACCAGCTATGCTAGAGGCTTAGTATTAGCTCTATGCTCATTTCTAGTGGTGCTCAGAGGACTATATGAGTGCCAGTGATCAAACCTGAGTAGGTCACCTGCAAGACAAATACCCCACCTACTGTTTTATCTCTACAGCCACTGCCATTATAATTTTTGCTATTATCTTTCTTTATGACATCTGAGAGGATGCATTACTAGAAAAATAAAATCAGGAGATGCAGATGCAGCAGGGATCATGGAGGGTAGCTAGCAGAGGCTGCATAAAAATCTTAGCTTAGAAGCCATGTGGAGAAATGCACATGGCAGTTAGGGCTATGAAATAAAGCTGATTCCTCTTGAAACTTCAACTGACTGCCTGTAGATCATTTATCTGTCATTATACTGCAACCTACAGACCCTCCGGCCTACGGAGCTGCAGGCATTGAGCAGAGCCAAGAAAGGCCTCTCCACCTACCACACTAGGACTTTATATCTTATATTTAAATAATAGAAAAAAGCCTTGAGGGAGAAATGGCTTCTAGATGGAATCAGCAGTGGAAAAGAAGAAGAAGAGATGAAGAAGCAAAATCAACAAGATTAGCATCAGATTCAGATTCTAGAACAAAGTTCCTCAGACTTGAGAAAGAAATACAAGACATCGAAAAGAATGAACTACAAATCTCAACCTATGAAGAGGTAATTTTGAAAAATCTAAAATCAGTTGAGAAGAAAACAGAAGACACAATAAAGTCTATGAAAGTAGAAAAAGAAGAAACACCAAGAGAGTTGATTGAAGACATCTATGCTAATATTCCTGATCTCCCAAAGTCCTATATTCCTTCTAGATTAAGAAAGGAAAGAAATGAAGGGACAGTAGATGATGAACAAAATAGAAAAGCATACAGAAATTAAAGTATACGACGATGGACAAAAGTCGGTATATGCAGTAGGTTCTAATCCTACTGCATCACATAATGGCACCAATGACTTGGCATCCCTTGAAGTAGAGGAACTTTTAAGACAAGCTACAGAGAGAAACTCTAAATGTCCAACAGAGTACCATGAGTCTGTTTATGTCAATCCATTTTACAGGCCTACAACTCCACAGAGAGAGACGTTAATCCCTGAACTACATTTTCATTAAAAGATAAAGATAAAACCAAATGTACTAAAAATGATATAAATGAATACATACACTATATGAGCAATTGATTTTCTGAAGAAAGAGGCAACAGCTTTAATCATATCAGTCCTGTGTGATCTATAATACCTCACCCCTGTTCAATGACTCAATCAACATAGAAGACATAATATGGCCATCAAAAGAAGCTAATAAATCCTCAGGAAGAACCAAATGTAACTTGGGGCATGCCCATGTCCTTTCATCCAAGTCCAACTTCCAGGAAACTGATTGGAAAGCCAGAGCACCAGGGCTCTTCTCCTATTGGACATGAGGAGGAGGAAGATGTTAGATACAATATCGTACATGCCTTACCTTCTGACATGAACAATACAGAACCTGTGACAATGATTTTCATGGGATATCAGCAGGCAGAAGACAATGAAGAAGGAAAATATGAACAACATTTAAATAACAATATTCAAGGATATCCCATATCCTTGAAACAGCGAGAAGAAAGCTTCGGAAGATCTGCTCACAATTCTCTGACTCAGATTCAGATCACAGGAGATGAAACTAAAGATCCATCCTTAACAGCTTTAAGAATGAGGATAGCAAGGGCTGAAGCGATAGCAAGCAGCCAACACAGGATAAACCCTAGTTAGAATCCCGGCATCGCATATGGTCTTCGAGCCTGCCAGGAGCGATTTCTGAGCACAGAGCCAGGACTAACCCCTAAGTTCTGCCACTGGGTGTGACCATGTGTGGGCCGGTGGGTTGAGTGTGACCCAACCCCCCCTCCAAAAAAAAAGAATGAGGATGGCAAAGCTGGGGGAAAAGTTATATGAGACGTGCTTCACCTATGTAAACATTCTTTGGAAAAGAAATTAGCAACCTCTACAAAGATCATTTCTGGATATTTTCTGTTTTCTGAGTTCCAAAATATAATTATACTAAGCCATGTGAACAAACAGCAGTCATTATTTGTGAAAATTTCTGAAAGGGGGAGAATAGCAATGTAACTTTCATATTTACTTGACATGATTCAGTGGGGGTGGGTGGGACCAGCATATTTTTATTGTACTGATACCAAAGTACTTCTTATAAGTATGTTAAATTTAAGAATAAAGTTATAGAAAGAAAAAGAAAGAGATAAGAAAGAAAGAGAGAAATGGATGAAAGAAAGAAAGAAGAAAGAAAGAAAGTAAGAAAGAAAGAAGGAAGGAAGGAAGGAAGAAGAAAGAAAGAACGAAAGAAACGAAAGAAAGAAAGAAAAAGAAAGGAAGAAGAAAGAAAGAAAGAAAGAAAGAAACGAAAGAAAGAAAGAAAGAAAAAGAAAGGAAGAAGAAAGAAAGAAAGAAAGAAAGAAAGAAAAAGAAAGTAAAAGAAAGAAAGAAAGAAAAAGAAAGAAGAAAGAAAGAAAGAAGGAAGGAAGGAAGGAAGGAAGGAAAGAAAGGAAGAAAGATAGAAAGAAAGAAAGAAAGTAAGTAAGTAAGTAAGAAAGAAAGAAAGAAAAAGAAAGAAAGAAAAAAGAAAGAAGAAAGAAAGAAAGAAAGAAGAAGAAAGAAAGAAAGAAAAAAGAAAGAAGAAAGAAAGAAAGAAGAAGAAAGAAAGAAAGAAAGAAAGAAAGAAAGAAAGAAAGAAAGAAAGAAAGAAAGAAAGAAAGAAAGAAAGAAAGAAAGAAAGAAAGAAAGAAAGAAAGAAAGAAAGAAAGAAAAAGAATTCCCATTAGGATAGGAAGTATCTGGTTCTGGAACGACAGCACAGTGGATGCGGCCTTGCAGGTGGCTGACTCAAATTTGATCCCCAGCATCTCATATAGTCCCCTGAGTTTTCCAGGAGTGATTTATCAATGCAGAACCAGAAGTAATTCCTGAATGCCAATAGGTGTGGTCCAAAAAATAACAACAGTAAAAAGATGTAAAGTGTCTAAGAGTACATTAAATTACATTATATAAAGTGCAATGTACATATAGAATATGATATGTAGGGTGACTTATCCATATATTTTAAGTGATATTTTTTTCTTTAAGGACTATATGCAAACTGGATTTAAGAATATAATTCCCTTAGTCCATCAAAAGTGGTTCCTGAGCAGAGTCAGGAATAACTAGAGCACTATGTGGTATAGCCTCAAAACTAAAACCAAATAAAGATTTTTATTTTATTTATTTATTTATCTTTTTTTTGGTTCTTGGGTCACACCGGACAGCGCTCAGGGGTTACTCCTGGCTCTATGCTCAGAAATCACTCCTGGCAGGCTTGGGGAACCATATAGGATGTCGGGATTCGAACCACTGTCCTTCAGGATGCAAGGCAAATGCCTTACCTCCATGCTATCTCTCCAGCCCTCTCAAAATAAACTTTTTTTAAATTTAAATTTTTTTATTTTTAATTATGTGAACAATGATGTAAAGAGAGAGGACAAGGTAAAGTTATAGTGACTTCTATAATAAGGGAAGAGAAAAAAAAAGAGCAACCACATCCCTGAATTTAAGAGTGGCAATTTCTACTAATGAAATTAAAATCCTGAACATAGGATTAGAGCACACCTGTTTTGTTTATTATTGTAATGTCAAGTGTTGGGGCCATGATAAGCACTTTATAAATAATTGCATAATTGAAATCAGTCACCACCCCCACAACGATCACAACTGCATTCATAGGTCAAAATTATGCAGGTGGTTGCTCCTATGTGATTAACCTCAGAGCACAGATATCTGTCAATGTGGAGGCTGCCTCATTTCACATATGTTCCTGGAGCTCCATTTGTAAAGAAATGAGTGAGCAAGACACTTGGTCTCTATGGGGCTTTACTATAGAAATGGAATGCGGTATTGTAAATGAATATCCTCCCTGTACCACAGAGACTGCACAGACGTGACGAGGCAGCAGAATTGAGTGCAGTCTGGCCCCAGAGTGTGATGGAGTCATTACCTGGAGAGCCATCTCCAACAGTTCTAAGACTCTAACTATTCCATGAAACATAATTAGTTGCAAGAGCTAAACAAAATAAAAGTGAAACCTTTCCTCCACCTCTTAATAAGTACTAAGTAAACTCATTTAAACAAGACCATTAGTAATTAGTCTTCTAGGAGAGGTTTGGGGGCAATTATCAAACTTTTCACTGAATGAATACCAACCCCCCACAAAAACACCCAGAAACAAACAAATAAAAATCTAGTAACCCCTCCATGGCCATTCAGGTATTCATTAAATGAAAACTAGCCTCAGATAAGTAGCTTTTATCAGAGAGGTAATCATTGTTAAGAACATCTGTTCTGGAACCAAATTAAATAAAAATTCAAATTTCAGCATTGTTTGTGTCCATATCTACATTTTTGGAGGATTTTTTTTGGTCCTGTTCTGTGTTCTTTGAAGAAGATCTGTGTGTATCACCTCAGTTACCTGCCTTATCTTCTTTCTTTCTAATGGGAGGCAATAGAAGAGACTGAGGAAAAAAGGGAGACTGCCCTGGAAAAAAAGAGAGACTGGTCTCTGCCCCAGTCACCTTACCTGCTGCCTTGAGCTAACTCATTTGTTATACAAAGTTCAGTTTTTGAGAGTAACCTCACTAGGTGCTCATCTTCAAGTGTAAGGGTTCCTAAAGCCAAGCAAATCCTAGTTAGGCTATAATTCTTTTTCTGGGATCCTGACCTTTTGATCCTATGCTATGGGTCAAAACAAAGTGGCAAATTTTCAGCTACTTTGATTTCAGTCTACTTGCTTATGATTCTGTGAGTAGAAAACATGGCTAACTTATGAGGATTAGATGACACATTTAAAGTGCTAAAACAATGCTCATAAAATATTGAGTACTGTTATGACAGCAGTTTAATTTGGAAATTTTTTCTTTCTTATTCTTATTTTTCCCTCATTCTCATTTGTTCTCTCTGGCATCATTGCAAAGAAAATAACTGAAATGTTTTATTTATGATTTATCTTCATGATCTTCAGCACATTATAGAAGGTAAGAAAATATTTTATTTTGTTGTTTTTGTCAAGTCCAACCAGAATTCTGCCTTAGAATTACTCCAGCAGTGCTCAAGGAACTATATGGGATACCAGGTTCTAACCCAAAGGTGGCTGCATGCAAGACAAGTGCCCTGCCCACTGTGCTCTCTCTCCAGCCCCAAGCCGCAGAATTATTGAAGTCACCTTCTAACTAAGCCAAAGTTACATGGAGTCCAGGTTTAAAGACCAAATCAAATATGAAGACAAACTGTCTAGAGGTAAATATTTCTGGAGGTAAAGAAATCTTGGCTAAAGGTAATCATCTTGATGAACAACTTTGTTAGAGTTGGGATAACCAAAATGCTGTATTTCAAAATATTCAGGATGTGGGGCCAGAATGATGGCATAGCTATAGGGCATTTGCCTTGCACTCGGTCAAATCCAGAATGGATCTGGTTCAATCCCTGGTGTCCCATATGGTCACCGAAACCAGGAGCGATTTCTGAGCGCATAGCCAGAAGTAACCCCTGTGTATCACTGGATGTACCCCTCAAACAAAACAATACAACAACAAATTATTCATGATGGAGAAGATTTGAATGATTATTAAATCTTCTTTACATCTGGGAGATTTTTGATGATATCAATATCTCTCTGTCCAAAGGTTCATCCAAAATAGTCAATTGACTGCTTGATTAGAAAAACCCTATCCTCTACTTAGCTATATTTCCAGGCAAGTGAAAAGACACAAAGTTAAATTAGAAATTATCAATCCTTGTACCCTAAGAGTTGAAAATCTATCCTTCAAGATAAAAGCAAAATATAAAACAATAAATTAAAAATGTTCATAAGCATAAATATAATTGAGAAAAGAAGGTTCAACATTCATTTTATATTTTATATATAGGCAATTCATAAACATTGGTGATATCACCATGAAAAAATGTGAATATATGAATGAAATAAATGAATATAACTACCTAATTGTTGTATGTTATGATAGATAGGAATTTCAATACAATATAAAAATAATAAGAGTCTTTAAAAAGCATGATAAAAGGAAATTTACACTACACTAGGTTAAAAATCTGGTTATCAAATAATGCTTCCAGATATGATCAAATTGTATTCAGAGGAAATATTTGCTTGAGACTTTTCTTCCAAAGCCATGATGTACAAACACCTTGCTTTCCTATCATATATTAACTTTAGGTTCCTGTCTTTATTCAAAATCTGAACATCATATTTAGTATTTCAAAACATCATATTCAGTGTTCTGAGAGTATAGAATCAATTTTATTTTTTATTATATTCATACTAGAAACTAATACATTAATTCTAGAATTACTCAATTAATTGTTAACATTTCTCCCTAATTCTAGTCATGGTCCAATCTGAACTGATACCTCTGTGGCACTCTTAGAATGGATAGGCCAGATTCCCCTTAATATACAAACCACAATAGCCTGGTGGCACACCATATATACTGCAACAAAAACAGCCCAGCTCTGCAACTTAACCTTATTAAACTTCCAAGCAACCAAATTTCTTTCAAACTTATAAACCTGTACCATGCAGTCACTTGAAGTCATACAACTTTTAACTCAAAATTTTATAGTAATGTCAGTCTAGGAGATTACAGGAAATTTGATAAGAAAATTAAATAGTAGTTTACCAAGCTCAGTCAGCATAAAACAGTAACACAAAAAGGTTGACTAATACCAATACAGCTCAGTAAATCTGTAGACACTGACTTTAGTAACACAATAGAGAGATATAAAAATTATTTCATATTGACCCTTGTCAATCAAACTTTTGATAATTTTATTTGCCCTTTTTTTTATAATAAACAATATGAAGTAAATTTGTTTGTACCTGGAAAGAAGCAGGATGTGGGTGGGAAATTGGAGACATTGTTGAAGCTAAGTTTACACTGGTTGTGGGATTGATGTTTAAACATATAAGGTCTGACATGACTTTATTATGAAAAACTGGTAAATCAAGTATTTTAATAAAGATACATTTTTAAAAATTTGTGAATAAGATTCATTTGCCTAAGAGTAAGGGTTTTGGTTTTTTGCTTTTAGTTTAGCTTTTTTTTTTCTCCCCAGTTTCGTGACAGAATAAAATAGAATCTGATATTTTATTCTTAACACCATTGAATTTGCCCCTGAGCACAACTAAATATTGACATATTTAAGAAATTGCAAAAAGAATTCCTATTTGAAAAGCAAATTTGGACTTCAGGGTAACTTCAGATTCTGATTTATGAAGAAATTGAAATGATACATTTTCTAATTTATAAGAAGGAAAGTGGGCAATATATTTCCCACAGAAAATTAAAAACATAAATAATAGGCATTTCCCTCTTACTTACATCACTTTCTTGTTGCTTTTCTAAGGATCAAACATCACTTGCACAGTGTGAAGGTATAAATAAATTAAAAACAAACACTAGCTTTTTTTCTTTATGTTGGCGGACTTTGTTTTCCTTGGGTAAATCAGAAATAAAAGCTATGATTATCACTAGACTAAAACATTCTCTAAAATAAGAAAGTATTAAGATACCTAAGAAGTCAGCAAAAGAATAATTTTTCTTCTGGCTTCCTTTCCTGCTTTTGATTATCATCCTAGTTCCTCCTAAATTTTAATATCTAAAAATACAAGTCAGTCAAGTCTGGAGTTAGTTTCCAGTAATATACAATAGGTTAGGCAAATTCCAATAAATATATAGGTACATCTCTCACAATTAGTGACCAGAACTGAAAAGAATACAACTAGTGAAATCAACTATAAGAGCAAGATAAAATCTTGCATTTTGCCACAACATGAAAAAAACTAGATGATACCATGTTAAGTGAAATAACTCAGAAGTAGAAGGACAAGTAACAAATGATCTCACTCACATGAATAGGCAACGTTCTATAAAACAAAACTTTTTTAGACCCTAATAAGATATCTGAACATGCATGGCAGAGGAGGGATGCTGCTGACCCCTCAGTGGTAGGCATGGTGGTATGATAATATTGTTCATCAACCGCATAAATATTAAGACTATATAAAACACTATTAAAACTATATAAAATAATATATCATAAAATAATATCAAAATAATTTTGTCCTTCAAACATAGAAATAATAACATCTAGCACAAAATGTTTTTCAAGCTCAAAATTATATTCATTGTAATGTCCAAATTGCTTGAAGCAGATAATAATAATGGCTAGGTGATTTTTCTGCTTCATCATATATGAGTCGATGCAGATAAGTTTCTCCTGGGTTTATTATAATGCAAATGATAAACAAGTAAGTGCCACCCACTGGCACTTGACAGCATGAAGATGAAGTTTTAACACACCTGTTCAGACGTTCCCCAGGAAGACAACAGCAGGCATCACTTCCAAGATCAATTTGGAGGAATGAAAGTGCACCCTCAGCATTACTCATTCCCACATTCCCCCCAAAGTGTGAAGCACCATACGGAAAGTGTCAAGCTCAGCTCTGCACTGCTCGAGGTAACTGAATGAGATACATGGGTTCTGTATGCCAGGGGGAAACAATGATTAAATGCAGGAAGAGAGTTTCTATATCAATGCACTCACATTACTGCTTACAACACTGCATTTGGAGCTGTTAATCTCGGCTATTTTTAGCTAGAAACAGTAACCAAATTCCTAAAATCTAAAATTGCATCTCATGAGAACATAAACCAAATATTAAAAAGATAAGGACAGCAAAAATAAAAGAGAGAGAATCTCAGCTAAATGTTATTTATAAAGGAAAGCTTTATTTTCAGTTGTATTCAATTTTTAATTCTATATGTGAAAGATGTTTTGTCTGAATGTTCAAATAGAAAGGAAGAGACATATGCACATGCTTCATAATGTAATGTAAAATAACAGTATCCTTTCCACTCTGAATGAAAGTAGAGGTACCCTTTTAACCTGAAGGTAGGCTATTTGAGTTACACTAATAGTTTTGGAAAGTAGCTTCTAATAGTATAGTCTAACGATTATCTCACATTGTTATTTTAAATAGCATTCTATGATGCCTCTAGCCCATCTCTACAATTAGTTGAAAAGCCAGAAAAAACATTTTTGGACTAGCTTTGCATACATTTCTCTCTTCTTCTTCTTCTTTTTTTTTTTTCGGTTTTTGGGTCACACCCGGAGACACTCAGGGGTTACTCCTAGCTATGCACTCAGAAATTGCTCCTGGCTTGGGGACCATATGGGACACTGGGGGAATCAAACCTCGGCCTGTGATCTGTCTTAGGTTAGCGCATGCAAGGCAAAAACACTACCATTTCGCCACCATTTCGGCCCCATACATTCTTATTTCTATAAGATTATTTTTTCAAAGTTGTACTGGTGGATCATAAATCATATACATTTTAAGGTTTGTTATGAAAACATTTTTTTTTTGGTTTTGGGGCCACTCCAGGTGATGCTCAGGGGTTACTCCTGGCTCTGCACTCAGAAATAGCTCCTGACTTGTGGGGACCATATGGGGCATCAGGGGAATAAAAACATTTTTAATTACAGAAGTAAGACATGAAAATAATCTATCAAAATACAAAGTTTCATGAACCAGAGTGATAGTACAGCAGGTAACATGCTTTGCAGGCAGCTGACCCAGGATCAATCTCCAGCACCCATCTGTACAGATTTGCAAGTTATCATTTATACAAATCAAAGCATGTTTAATTTTAGCAATATACTTTGAAGACCATGTGTCTCTATATCAAAGATTTCATTAGATTAGGCTGTTGATTTTATCAAAGCTTATAAAAACAGTTCACTGCAGATAGTAGGCTTCATTCTTTTCTGTTATTTTGAACAATACATATATTTTACAAATATCTATCTGTATGGGTATCAGTATAAAGGGGCTTGCAAAATAAATGTGCAAAGAAGGGGTTGGAGAGATAGCATGGAGGTAGGATTGCAAGCAAAAGGCCGGTGGATCCCGACATCCCATATGGTCCCCACAAGCCTCTCCGGAGTGATTTCTGAACGTAGAGCCAGGAGTAACTCCTAAGCACTGCTGGGTGTGACCCAAAAGCCAAACACACACACACACACACACACACACACACACTGCAAAGTAAATGCATATATGTCTTTAATTGTGCTAAATAGTATCATAATAACTTTTAAATGTCTTGTTAATATATTTAACTCTGCACATTATACAACTTTCTTTTTTTGGTGTTTAGGCAACACCTAGAAATGTTCAGGAGCTTGTGGCATAGTGTTTGGCTCACTCCCAGTGTTGCTCTGAGGATCTTGAGGTCCCGGGGATCAAGCCTGCGCCGGGTAGCAGCAAAATACAGATTCCAGCAATTAGAACCTTTGTCTTGATCCTATTATGCAACTTTTAATCCTTGTCACACTGAAAGCTAGATATGGTGTCATATTGTGTTCGCATTTTCATTTGTATTTTTTTTATCATGAGTGAGATCAATTTCTTATTCAGTTGAACCTCAAATTCAAAACTCCAGGTGAATCATCACACAAATTTTTGAATACTGAGGATATTCTCTGCTATTCTTCAGATAACTAATTTGTCAGCTAAAACTTATTTTTAACTTACATTCTTTACTTTGTATTCATATGTCTTGTTGTTATGGATGATTACTTAAAACAATGTTAAGATTTAGTTCATTTTGACACCATTAACCATAGACAATCTGTTCATATGTTGGAGACACTTATTTTTTTTTATTTTATTATTATTTTTTTTTTTTGGTTTTTGGGTCACACCTGGCAGTGCTCAGGGGTTACTCCTTGCTCCATGCTCAGAAATTGTTCCTGGCAGACACGGGGGACCATATGGGGCACCGGGATTCGAACCGATGGCCTTTTGCATGAAAGGCAAACACCTTACCTCCATGCTATCTCCCGGGCCCCAAAGGAGACATTTATTGAGAGAACAATGAACTTGAAATTCTTCTCATTTTTCCTGCTCCAAAGCATAGTCCACTCAGAGTCACATAATCAGTCATGTGTCACTGCTGTAACTTTTGAAGTGTTACAAGTAAATCACCTCTTGACAAAATACCACATATGAGTAGTACTCAAATATCAAAGCCATATTAAATAATAATAATATAATCAGAAATTTTAAATGTTTAATTATAGAAGTATGATTAAAGATTTCTATGATTTCTCTGAGATTAGACTTATTATCTATTCCCTTGAACAGACTAAATTTTGTAAAATTAATTATAGTAAAAATTTATTCAATAAGTATATTTGAATAGTTTCTGTATGGTTATGATCATGCTACGGGTCAAAAGTATATGCTATACCTCTGGATATTAGCCCACCCTATTAATTGTAGAAAAGGAATAGACATAATTAGTATATTAAAATAGAATAGAATAAAATTCTAGTTTAAATGCATCAACTATCCTTTTATTCGTTACAAAACAATGGAGTAAAGTATATAAAATATTTTCAAATATTTTTGGTGTCAGGATCCCATTCTAAAAAGTATTAAAGACCCAAGAGAACTTTTACTTGCATATATTATATCAGTCTTTATAGCTGTCAATTAAAACAGAAATTTTAAGTATTGTTAATTCACAGATTGCATTCATAAACACATTGCAGATTGACATAAAACATGTATTTGATAGAAAAAAATAACTATAGTTTCTGAAACAAAAACAATTATAAGAAGAGAATCACTCTTAAGTTTTGCACCTTTTTCATGTCTAGTAAATAGAGGACAGCTGGAATCTCCTGTCTACTTCTACATCCAATCTGTTGTGATAACAGCATATGCTTTGAAGCCTCTGGGAAACTAAGAATACACTAGTGAGAAAAAAAGAATTAAGAGGAAGACAGCATCTTTGAATTGTTACTAAAAAAATTCCAACCAGTGTATACTCTGCAAAGATGTCCAGTAATTACACTGAGAGGATCTCTAAACTAGATGATTGATGCCTAATGTCTCATTCCCAAATACATGTTAGTGAGAAATTTTATTGTCAGTAAAATGTCAGAATGGAAAATACAATAGACTATATGATCTAGCATGAGGCATTTGGAATAATTAAATATTATTTATATTTTTAATATTATAAAAATGTAATATTTATTTAGATTATTTAGATTACTGAGCCACACCCAGCTATGCTCAGGACTTACTCCTAGTAGGATCAGGTGACCATATATGGTTTCATGGATCAAACTCTGAGTCAGCCACATACAAGGAAAGCCTGTGCCCACTGTACTATTTTACTCAGATAACTGGTTTTCTGAAATTTACTCCTCCCAAAATTCAGACTGATCTTTCAAAAAAAACAAAGAAAGCTGAAACAAAAATGTTAAAAATTTAGTTAACTTCCAAGTAAATATGAATTTAAGTTGTTGCATGGAAAGCTTTACTTTGGGATCATAAGAACTCAAAAATTTTGGGGCTGGAGAGATAGCATGGAGGTAAGGCGTTTGCCTTTCATGCAGGACAGTGGTTCAAATCCCAGCATCCCATATGGTCCCCTGAGCCTGCCAGGAGCAATTTCTGAGCTTAGAGCCAGTAGTAATCCCTGAGCGCTGCCAGGTGTGACACAAAGACCAAAAAAAAAAAAAATTTTTCAGAATTTTTTTTTGTTGTTTTCAGTTTACTATATAAGTATTATTTATTTTTATTTATTTTTATTTATATTACAAATTCTCAAAGAAAGAATTTTTTTACATTGACAGTATCTGTTTCTACAGCTTAATAAGTTAACTAATTCTTATTGGGGAAATGAATATATAAGCATATTTTCCTGTTCCTCTCTGCCACCTACGAAAGTCTTCCTTGGAGTATTTTGCAGAGAGGAACAGGAAAATATGCTTATATATTCATTTCCCCAATTATCTGAGTATATTTGAAATAAGCTTCAAAACTTTAAAAAAGACATGTATGTTAAAAGCTAAGGGTTTTTTGTTTGTTTGTTTATTTGTTAGGGTTTTTGTGTTTTGGGGCCACACCCAGTGACTCTCAGGGGTTACTCCTGGTTATTCGTTCAGAAATTGCTCCTGGCTTGGGAAACCATATGGGATGCCAGGGAATCGAACTGCGGTACTTCCTAGGCTAGCGTAGGCAAGGCAGATGCTTTACCGCTTGTGCCACCACTCTGGCCCTGAAAAACTAAGAGTTTTAAGGACGTCCAGGATTCTCAAGTTAAACATACCTTGTGGGGCTGAGTGATAGCACAGCTGTTAGGGCATTTGCCTAGCATGTGGCCTCCCTGGATTTGATCCCCAACATCCATATCCCCCAAGCCTGCCAGGAACAATTTCTGAGTTTAGAGCCAGGAGTAACCTCAAGTGCTGCCAGGTCTGACCCAAAATCCTAAATAAATAAATAAATAAATAAATAAATAAATAAATAAATAAAATACCTTGAAAAATAAATATAGCTTTAATATGGAATCTATTGCCAGTCTTCTTCCTCATTAGGAAAAGTAATTTTTTTTTAAATTTTGGGCCACAGCTGGTTGTGCTCAGAGGTTACTGGTGACTCTGCCTAAACTCAGGAATCACTCTTAATGGGCTATTTGATGCTGGGGATCAATCTGGGTTGGCTGCATGTAAGGCAAGACACTTTACCCACTGTGCTGTCACTCTGACTCCACATATGTGATTCAGCTTTGTTATCAATAAAATAGAGAATGAAAAGAATAATATTGTTATTGTTATCAATAAAATAGAGAATGAAAAGAATAATACCAATCTCAACAGGATTATTTGAGCATTAATTTAAATAATACTTAAATCAAGTTAATGAAGATATAAAATTATAATAAAACATAAATCAAGGGTTAGGATGAAATATTTGCTACATGTATAACTAATAATTCTTCAGCATCTAAATATAAAAAATAACAAATTGCTAAGAAAAATTTAATCATGCCTTGCAAGCGCTAACCAAGGAAGAACCGCGGTTCGATCCCCCCCCCCCCCGCATCCCATGTGCCGCCCCAAGCCAGGGGCAATTTCTGAGCACTTAGCCAGGAGTAAACCCTTGAGTATCAAACGGGTGTGGCCCGAAAAACCAAAAAAAAAAAATTAATCACATTGAAAAAGTAGGAAGAAAACAGGCAGTTTAGTGTGAAAATCCAAAATACTGGATACATTATTAATTGCCCTTTATAATTATAAAAATACTTAACATTTTAAATTAAAAAATAATTACAAATACATTAGTATTCATTTTATAAACACTAAGTACAAAACTTTACAACATTAAATATTCGCTAGAACATGCAGAAATCAGAAAACATACCTTGCTTCTAATGGGTATATATATTAACCATTGAAGAAAAAAACATGCAATGCAGGAAAAATGAATATGTGAAGTATTTGTAACCTTAAATATGTAAATTATTTGTGACTTTGCATATGCAAATTATTTGTGACGTTAAAATTTTCTTTAAACTATTGTGATATTTTTGTGGGGGTAGAGAGCACACTTGGAAATGGTCAGGGATTACTTCTGACTCTGCACTCAAGAATTACTTCATGGCAATGCTCAGGGGACCATATAGGAGTCCAGGGATTGAAACCAGATCAGGCACGTGCAAGCAAGCACCCAGGGTGCTGTGTTATCTCTCCAGACCTGTATGTTTATATAAGGGAACTCAAAGGAATGTTTATAAGAATGTTGTTTATAGTTAAAATAATAATCATTGGAAAGAAAAGCAATGGGGTACTAAATAGAATGAAGATGAATAAATTTTGGTTAGACAGTACAATCGAAAACATTTAAAAATTGTAGAAAAATTATAATGAAAAAATAAATTGGAGAATATGTACAATATAAATCCATTGTATCAAGTTAAAAAGCAAGCTTATTACTTTATGGTTAATGAATTTCATTGGCATTAGCACCCTTTTTTAAAGAGATCAAATAGTCTAAACCTGAAAGCATTCCCCATTTTAGGTTATCAGTGATCTCCAGAGGAGCTGTGACAGAGGATGCTGCACTGTTTAAGACTTTTACAGTTCCATTCACTGTTTCCTATCATTTGTAGAGCAGCATCTAATTAAGTTCTCCAGGGGATCTTCACAACACTCCAATTATAAATCATTCTATCTCTCTTCCACACAAGTATAAAGAATGCTATACTTTATAAAGTATACATAAAGTTCAGAAAGACATGAGTCTTTCAGACTCACATAATATCTGAATGGTAGAAGGTAACTTCAGACTATCTTCTAAATCTTAAATTCATAAAAGCTGTCCAAAATGTAGCCAAGTCAAAAAAATTGCAAACCAAAAGCAAAAAAAAAAAAAATGAGGCCTATACACTAGAATGCAAAGATTGCCCTAACACTACTGACTCTAGACACCAGCTAATTTTAGTCTGTGCTAAAATATTCCTATAGTGGATAGGAAATGAAGGCTGAACTCTAATCCAGGGAAGCCCTAGGAAGAAACTTTATACCAAAGCCTATGGGAACATCTGCAGTAAGCAAAAGTGTTAGAGTTCCCAGGAGAAGCATTTATTCCTTATGTCAAAGAACAGTATTACCAACTATTACAACAATTTATCCCCTGGGCTACCAGACAAATGCCCAGTTGCTAATGGGATATTTTGAGGATGTTTCCAGTCCTCTAAGCCTCTTGATAGGGAGGGTCTAGGGACTTCCAAAGTAGGAAGTAAGTATACTTTAATTGCTCAGGGTTAACATAGGACATGGGGTGGGATTTTATTTTTTGATTAATGTTCAGGGAACTGCATTAAATGACATTAAATTCTTTTCTTTAAATGAAATATCAAGCAAAATAGCTCATAAGATCTTCTTTATTGCTTAAGCAAACTTTTTCGGATGTCTGGACAGTTTTGGGTGGAAATGCCTGGGTGATATATGTTATATGAAATTACTAATAGAATTGGTTTCACAAAGAAAGAGTCCCAAATTGGGGCTGGAGAGATAGCACAGCAGTAGAGTGTTTGCCTTGCATGCGGCCGACCTGGGACAGAACCAGGTTCTATCTCTGGCATCCCATATGTTCCCTAGAGCCTATCAGGGGCGATTTCTGAGCACAGATTCAGGACTAACCCCTGAGCACCGCTGGGCATGACATAACCCGCCCCCCCCAAAAAAAAAACCTAGAAAGAGTCCCCAATTGACTGATATATTATACAATCAAATTATTTATTCACATCTATATATTATATAATATGATTGTACTTATTTTATAAAAAACATTTATTGTATCCTATTACTAGAACAGGTATACATGGGTGAATCAACTGATTTAATCTAAGCACTTACTCATTGATCCAATGTTAATTCTTTAACAAATATTTGTTGAGCATTTCTTTTTTGTTTCTCTTTGTTTTTTTTTTTTATTTAAACAACTTGATTACATACATGGTTGTGTTTGGGTTTCAGTCATGTAAAGAACACCACCCATCACCAGTGCAACATTCCCATCACCAATCTAAATCATGAAAATACTGTGGTGTACAGATATAAACCCTCATGAGTTTAAAGCTTATGTTGTAATAGAAAAGATGGACAATTACATAAAAATAGCTGGAAATGAGTTAAGTGGAGAGGAGGTTGGTATTTTCTAAATAGATTTGGAGAGGTGGTGATATAATTCTCTTTCAAAAGAATACTTCTCTTGTTTTGGGAAATATTCTTTATTTGATTTTTATCCTGACTTTAAAAGAAAAAGGTTAACAAGAAGAACTAATATTCTCTCTGATGTACCAATATCTAAGAGTCGTCTTTATTGGATTTGTGGCTATACTAAATTTTTTCAATAGGATCTTTTTAGAATCAACTTCTAGGTAAAATGTTAGAGCATGTAGAAAATAAATATCTCCCATAAAAGTTTAGTTATGTGGAAGAGTTTTTATTAATATATAATGATTCATTAAGCTTATTATTTTACCAATGTATTTAATAAAATAGCTGTTATGGTGTAACCAGTAACTTATTTGGGTAATAATTCTGCCTGATGCCTATTATCATTAATTTTCCTTTTTGTCTGCCCTGTTGAATTACATGAAGATATTTTTAGTTCCTCACTAGTATATCAATCACATCCCAGAGCTGGTTTGGGCACTGCAGCTGGACCATAAAGTTACAAATGGCAACAAAGAC
>PVKC010021158.1:0-18294 GCA_004027635.1 Crocidura indochinensis | reverse complement strand
GAAGGAAGGAAGGAAGGAAGGCAGGCTAGATTAGTAGAGTTTATTGTCTGGATTTCAATCCCAGTTCCCCTAGGTTCTACAAGCTGTTTCACGCCACACACACACACACACACCCCTTCACAGACTATTATGGTGCTCGAGGTTCATGAGGATGAACAAGTTAATTCAGCTAGTGAGTGTTCTAGTAATAGAGTTTGCTACATAAGGCTCAATGCATCTGTTTTTGTTCCTTTGTCTTCCTTTCTTTTTAATTTGAAACCTAACAGGTATTTTCAAGAATCTGTGGATACAAGAAGGATGAGCTGAGGAACCCCAAAGTTGAACTGTCTGGGTGATGACAAAAGTAGAGGACATGGGGCCGGGCGGTGGCGCTGGAGATAAGTTGCCTGCGCTAACCTAGGACGGACCGTGGTTTGATCCCCCAGTTCCCCATATGGTCCCCCGTGCCTGCCAGGAGAGACTTCTGAGCGAATAGCCAGGAGTAACCCCTGAGCGTCACCGGGTGTGGCCCAAAAACAAAACAAAACAAAACAAAAAAGTAGAGGACATGGGGGTAGGAGGTGAGAGCCAGAAGACCATTATGTGCCCAATGCCCAAGGTTGTAGGATGGAGCCTCATGGCTCATAGTTCAAGTAAGGTTAGTGGAGCTTGTTGGTCAGTAGTATTAGTCCCTTAATGAAGCTAATGATCCAGGGCAGAGGTGGGTGGGAAAGCTTGGCTTGTGAAAGACAGACCTAAAAAGAGCCTGAGGTTCTAGAGCTGGAGAGATGGTATAGGGTAAGGTTCTTGTTTGCCTTGCATGAAGCCTAGCCTACATTCTATCTTGTGGTTACTACTGTGATACTCCAGAAGCAAGTTCCAAGCATTGCTTGGTGTAGGAGAAAGAAAAAGAGAGAGTGAAAAGAAAGAAAGAAAGAAAGAAAGAAAGAAAGAAAGAAAGAAAGAAAGAAAGAAAGAAAGAAAGAAAGAAAGAAGAAAAAAAGAGAAAAAGAAAGAAAGAAAGAAAGAAAGAAAGAAAGAAAGAAAGAAAGAAAGAAAGAAAGAAAGAAAGGTAGAGAGAGACAGAGACAGAAAGTCAGAGAGACACAGTGATAGAGACACAGAGAAAGACAGAGAAAGGAGGTAAGAAGAAAGGAAGGAAGGAGAAAAGAAGGAAGGAAAGGAAAACAGTGCTATAAAGGTAGTAACTTCTTTACAAAGTATTGCTCTAAAGGGAAGTAGACAAATGCAACATAGATGGAGGCCATTGCTGGGCAATCTCTCCAGTCCTTCAACCAAGAGCTGTAGACAGCTTCATGGAGGAAGAATGAGGAGAGGTAGGAGAGGCTAGGGGCCAGGAAGTTATACTGCGGACACAGACTTTAACGTCAGTTGAAGAGGAAGTGAGTGACCACAGCAGGCCAAGCAGCTCCCAGTAAAGGGGGCCCATGTGGAAAAGGCCTGTTGGAAGCCGCTTTGGGGAGAGAGTGTCAGGTTGAAAGATAGATTACTCCCACAGAGTTAATGGAAGGAGTAGTTGGCAGAAACCACAACTCCAAGGTGGCCATCATGCCCTGGGAGGGCTAGAGCTTGAAAAGCAAATAATGACCCTATAGGTATGGGGAGAGGGGCAGGATTGCATTTATAACAAGGAGAGAAGGTATCAATTGCACATTCTAGTACTTCCATTATACTCCTGCCTCAATAAATGCATTGCACAACGAACAATATCCATGTCAACCTTGCTAGTGAGTGAACTTGAAATACCAAAAGAAACATGATTAAATGGGTGTCAGAACAATAGTACAATGGTAGTTCATTTACCTTACATGTACCCAACCTGGATTCAATCTATAGTATCCCAATATGGTCCCCTGAGCCTATCTACCAGGAGTGATTCTGAGGTCAGAGCCAGAAGTAAACCCTGAGCACCAGCAGTTATGGCTCAAAAGCAGCAGCAACAACAGCAGATGAAAAAGGAAGAAATGCGGGACTGGAGAGATAGCACGGATAAGGCATTTGCCTTGCATTCAGAAGGACGGTGGTTTGAATCCCGGCATCCCATGTGGTCCCTTGAGCCTGCCAGGAGCAATTTCTGAGTGTAGAGCCAGGAGTAACCCCTGAGCGCTGCCGGGTGTGACCCCCAAGTAATGCACACAGAAAATGACAGCATACAAAATTCCTTCCCAACTAAAAATGGTTCATTCCCAACATTTTGGAAGCAATTAGAAGCAAAGTTAGCTAGAGATATGGAGATATGGAAGTGCCAGGGAAATCAGCTGCCAGGAAAACTGGAGGCCTCTGGAAGGACATAACATGTGTGTGTGTGGGGGGGAGGGTGGGTGGGTGGGTGTGGGTGTGGGTGTGGGTGCTGGGAAGAGCTGGGCAGTCCAGTTCCTGGAATGGTGATTTTGCTTCTCTCTAGAAACCAAGGGAAGGTTGAGGTGCGCCTCCTGAATGAGCAAACTTCAAGTTTTAGCTTTTCTGAAACTTGGTTTAATGAGAAACTTGCACCATCCTTAGCTTTTCTCTTTTGAAAGAGTAGTTTGACTTCGTTGCAGTCCCAAAGGAAGAGTTTTATTGTGCTGATAAAAACTAGTTAGAATTCAACTTCCCAGAGAGTAAGAAGGCTGGGTGGAATGTCCTTGACACTGGGTTCTAATCCTTTGTTTTAAAGGACAGTGCAGAATCTCCAATCAATGTCCTAGATGGAATCAATCCCACAAAACTTAAGAACCATACAGCAAGACAGAAGAAAATTCTGGAGCCAGGTTTTTAATAAATTCTGAAATCAAACTAGAAAGTACTAGCCTAGAGACATGATACAGGTGTTTTGATGCTTTCTTTGCATAGGCCCACCCCAGTTCAGCTCCATATATGATCCCCTGAATATTGCCAGAAATAAGCCCTGAGCACTGCTGGATGTGACCCATAAAACAAAGCAGGGGGTTGGAGTGAAAAAAAGTTAGTTTTCACACAGCCAATCTGGGTTTGATTCCCCACATCTTATATGGTCCCGGGAGCCTGCCAGGAGTAAATCCTGAGTGCAGAGCCAAGAGTAACCCCTGAGCACCACTGGATATGGCCCAAAAGAAAAATAAAATAAATAACAACAACAACAACAACAACAAAAAGAACTGGATGGTACCACCACATCCCTGACCTCACAGTGCTAAGCTGAGAAACTCTCTACTTTTCCTTGCTCTGGGCTTTTTGGAAAGCTTTATTTGTAGGCATACTGCAGGTACCACAACCCATCACCCATCACTGGGCAATCCCTCCACTTCTTCACTTGTAACCTCTCAATAGCAACTCCTGTCTGCCTGTATCATGTCATTGGATCTGGGGCTACAGCAGAGTTTTTCTGGCCTTCCAGGATGCTGTACTCTGGTGTGAATCTCCTGCCACCTTAACTTCCATTCCTTTACTTAGCTGACACGGGGCCTTGAATGAAGGCACCTCCCTGCTTTAATCACACCACCTGTGAAAGGACTTTGACACTGACTCATGGTTTCCCTCCTTTCCCACCCTTGACTTTGCTGAGGCCACTCATCAGAGCCTAGTGGGTGGGATCAGAGTCCTTGTGTTTGCTGGAACCTTCATTTCCATTTTACTCTAACCCCACCCTGGCTCTGCAGTCCCTGTGACTCTACCTTTGAAGCTTGAACCCTGTAACTCTCCTCTCTGATTGTTCCTCCCATCCACCCACCCTTCCCACACCTTCATACCCACTGAACCTGCTCTCCTTCACATGGAAATTCTTGTTTGTTTGGCAAAATACTTAAGGAGAACAAATAATTACTGGGCACTAGAAGTGGGAACATGACAATCCCATGGTCTGGGTTCTCAAGGAGACTGGAATCCCAGAGGGGCATGAATTGGTTACAGGGAGCAGAGGGTGATTGAGCTTTTTGAAGATGGTGGTAAATCTTCAAGGAAGAGGAAGTGATTAGTCTCTAAAGAAAGAAAGTTTAGTGAACTGGGAGAAGTACATTGTTGTAGCTCCATATATAGGATTTTAGATGCTATAGATGGGAATTCTTTCCATTGCTATTCATCTTTTCCCTCTGTTTTATTGAGCTACTATTGACCATTTATTGAGCTACCATTGACATAAAATGTGTAAATTTAAAGATCTTAATGTGAGGATCAGATACAGATGTCTATGGTAAATGATTATCATAGTAAGGTTAGTTCACACCTTCATTCCTTCACAGTATTGGAATTTGTGTGCGTACATGTGTAATGTTTAGGACCCCCTGTTATAACATCCAGTACATAATATCTTACTGTTAATCATAGTTCCCACATCTTCCTTTTGATTCCCCAGGTTTGTGTCTGTGCCTTCTGATTAACACTCCTTCATTTCTTGTTCTTGAAGTCACTGAGAACTACCATTCCCCTTTCCTATAAAACAAAGAGACCCCGGATTCCATATGAAAGTGAGATAATAACTGACTGTAATAAGTCTCCTCATTCATCTGCCATGTACTCTCCAAGTTGGGGCTTGAGGCCAAAAATAAGTTGAAAAGATAAAAAGGGTCTATGAAAGGACTGTACTAAGAAGACCAGAGGAGTGGTTGGGTGAAGGGAACAGGGACATGGCACGGTGGGGTGTCACACTCAGCTGTACTTCCCACTTAGAAGCATCACTTTGGGCTGACAGAACTCTGGTTGGATAAGATTCAGTGAGAGTAGGGAGCTGTTCTGGTTCTGTCAAGGGATGACAGTGGCCCAGTGAGTGGCACTGGGAGTGGAGAGAATGAAATCTAGGGAGAAAGTATTAGAACAGAGGTCCTCAAACTATGGCCCACAGAGAAAGTACATTTATCTGGTCAGCCGGGTGTTTTTGCCACTACTGCCTGTCTTGCTTAGCAGCTGACTAGTCCCGGGCCCTCAGTGTGCACGTGTGGAATGTGGGCTACATTCTCTGATGCCCCTCCTATCTGTCTCACAACTCTTCCCTTCAGTCTCGGGTAGGGGTCCTCAAACTACAGCCTGTGGGCCACTATTCAGTTTTCTTTAAACTATAGTCTGTTTCTCCAGCGGTCTGAGGGACAGTGAACTGACCCCTGTTTAAAAAGTTTAAGGACCCTTGATCTACAAAGAACTGCTTGGTGTTTTTTTTTGCTTGGTGTCTTAATTGGTCTAGATAGTAGGAGAAAATGTGGAATACCAGACATTTACCATAGGCAACCATTGAATCATAGGACATTTTGCTAGATGGATGACATCTGATGGCATCTGGGAGCAATTTGAAGACAGAAGAGCATTCTGTCTCACCCACAAGAAAAAATGAGTAACTCAGTGTCTGATGCTACAGTAGGACAAAGTCCTATAAAGCCTGGACATTATCTGTTGGTATGGCAGTAGAAAACTTAGCTGTCCCTGGGGATTGGCAGGTTAGAAGCAGTTGGGTTTGAGGAGTGAATGAGAACTATGACATATAGACTATAGACATAAGGAGCAGGGCCCAGAGAGATAGCACAGCGGCGTTTGCTTTGCAAGCAGCCGATCCAGGACCAAAGGTGGGTGGTTCGAATCCCGGTGTCCCACATGGTTCCCCATGCCTGCCAGGAGCTATTTCTGAGCAGACAGCCAGGAGTATCCCCTGAGCATCGCCGGGTGTGGCCTAAAAACAACAACAACAACAAAAAACAAACAAACAAAATAAACAAGACATAAGGAGCATCACAGATCTTTCAAGGTAGCAATGTGGAGAGGGAGGGATGGAGACTATCCAGAGAACAACAGAGATTTGAGCCTATCTGGATGTTGATGGGAAGGAACATTGAAGATACAAACACAGAGATAAGAAGGATCTATAAGCTGTCTAGAGGTTCCTAAGAAGGAAGAAGGCTTCTCACAGGAGGGCAGAAGGCAGAGGGCTCTCTTTTTGAAACAGAGAAAAAGGATTGCTGGTAGCTCAAGGAAAGAGGGTTCTGGGAGTTGAGTTCATGTGTTTCTGAAGGGGAAAAGATACTTTTTTCCCCCTTTTCTTTATCACTAGAGTTTTTAACAAGGACATTCTCCAAGGACTCAGAAGCAGCCTAGCAGAAGAGAAGTAGAGGGCAAAGTTCTGGGGAAGGCAGGAGTTTCCATACCCTGCCCATGCATGCCAGTCTCCCAGCACCTCCTCCTGGTCATCATGACCTGCTCTGAGTGGGTTTGTTGACTTAGAATGAGAAGTATAGAGCACAACCCAAATAGATATAGAAAGTTCTGAAAGGTTCTAGAAAAGGGAATTTTTATTTGTCAAGTTCAAAACTGGCTAAATTTCAATGTGTATTTTTTTTGTACAGGGTTTTATTTGTTTTTTTTTTTTAATAATTTTTATTTTAACCACAGTGGATTACAAATCTTTCACAGTAATATTGTAGGTACATAGTGACTTTGAATCAGGGTCATTCCCACCACCAATGTCCTCCCTCCACTCCTGTTCCCAGCATGCATTCCATATCCTCCTCCTTTGCCCCCTGGGTTGCTAGTATAAGTGGTCCCCTCTATGTCTCGCTTGTTGTAGATTGGGTATCGATTCTGTTGTTTTTGGTTATAGATTTGGTGTTTAAGTCTGATCATTTTTTATTTCTACTGGATGTTCATATGACTGTTTGGTTGTACAGTGTTTTAAACTGGTTTTATAATCAAATGCACTCATGTAAAATGCTGTTAATGTTTTCTCTCTGAATATAGGAAAATGACTAATCGTCCCTTCTTCAGAGATTTCCAGTAGATGAATTAATGACCCTCTGGATTAATGACTGCCCAGTCTCTGGAACCATGACTGTGTTACCTTATGTGGTGAAAGGGACTGGGTCAAGGCAATTATCAGCAAGGAGTCTCCATGATATTCCTTATAAGAGAGAAGCAGGAGGACCATGAGTAAAACGATGTGATCTAACAATGAAAACAAGAAAGATTGGGAGGTAGTTTGTGATGGATTCGAAGGTAGAAGTGGAGATAAGCTGATCTCTAGGACTGGGACAGGCAGAAGATGGCACTATGCGGGCACTTTACCCTGATGAAAATGAGTTATAAAATAATGCTTGTCTTAATCTCACATAAATTCAACACATAATGAATGCCAGTTGTAAACGCGCATTCTTTATCTTCTGTGTAGCTGGCATAACTAAGAATCTGTGCTCATATAGAATACTTGATAATTGGGGCCGGAGAGATAGCATGGAGGTAAGGCGTTTGCCTTTCAAGCAGGAGGTCATCAGTTCGAATCCCGGCGTCCCATATGGTCCCTGTGCTTGCCAGGAGCAATTTCTGAGCATGGAGCCAGGAATAACCCCTGAGCACTGCCAGGTGTGACCCAAAAACAAAAACAAAAAAAAGAATACTTGATAATTATGCTGTTTATTATTTCCTTGTTTTTTAATTGGGCAACACACAGCAATACTCAAAGCTTACTTCTGACTCTGCACTCAGGGTTCACTCCTGAAGATGCTTGGAGAAACATATTCCAGACTTAGGTCTAGAATTGGCCACATGCAAGACAAGTGCCTTAATCCCTGTACTATCTGTTTCCTATTTCTTTGATTATTCAAGATAGTAGTTTTCTGGGGCCGGGCGGTGGCGCTGGAGATAAGGTGCCTGTGCTAACCTAGGACAGACCGCGGTTTGATCCCCGGGTTCCCCATATGGTCCCCCGTGCCTGCCAGGAGCGACTTCTCAGCTAATAGCCAGGAGTAACCCCCGAGCGTCACCAGGTGTGACCCAAAAACCAAAAAAAAAATAAAGTAAATAAAATAAAAAGATAGTAGTTTTCTCATTTAGGAAATGCCTGAGACCCTTTATAACCATATTTTCTTCTGTTTCACTTTTTTTAATCCTATTAACAGGAATCAAACCCAAGGTCTTACTCATGCAAAGCAACTGATTTATCACTAAGCCACATTCCTGACACAATGTTTACTTTTAAAATCTTTTATCATCCCTTCAGTATGTAGAAAAGCATTGTTTCCTCATTCCATGGGGCAAGCTTAATCAGCTATTCAAATATCACACCAACTTTGGATATTTTATCTTCTCCAAACTGAGCTGAAGTGATACAATTTGCACCTAAAATGGTCTTCGAGATTTTCAAAACAGAAGATCCACAAAAATTTTGCCCATTCTTCTTATAAATAAGGTATGACAATGATAGGGCACATGAAACATTGGATTTGATTTCTACAAGAGAGAGGAAAGGAAAAGTGAAGAAGGAGAAGAAGGGAGGGAAGGGTGATGGGGATGAAGGAGCAGAACTGGGAAAGAGAAAAGAGAGGTTAGAAAATAATTAGGTTGGGGCCGAAGATATAGCATGGAGGTAAAGTGTTTGCCTTTCATGCAGAAGGACGGTGGTTCGAATTCCGGCATCCCATATGGTCCTCCGTGCCTACCAGGAGCGACTTCTGAGCATAGAGCCAGGAGTAACCCCTGAGTGCTTCTGGGTGTGACCCCCCCCAAAAAAAAGAAAAGAAACTATTAGGTTTATTTTATAATTGCTATTGATGACTTCCATGGAAAAAGTTGCATTGGAGGAGGGGGATTTTAATTACATTTAATTCAATTAGTCATAGTAAAATTAGATTTCACTTTTTTTTTTTTGGTTTTTTTTGGGTCACACCCGGCAGCGCTCAGGGGTTACTCCTGGTTCCACGCTCAGAAATTGCTCCTGGCAGGCACGGGGGACCATATGGGGCACTGGGAGTCGAACCGATGACCTTTTGCATGAAAGGTAAGTGCCCTACCTCCATGCTATCTCCCGGGCCCAGATTTCACTTTTTAACCTCTATGCTGTTTGGGTAGTTCCTAGATTTTTTTTTATTTTAATTATTTGATTTAATTTTTTAAATTAAAAAAAAAACATAGGGGCCAGAGCACAGAGGTAGGGCGTTTGCCTTGCCCGAGGTGATTCCAGGACCGACCTTGGTTCGATCCCCGGCATTCCATATGATCCCCCAAGCCAGGAGCTATTTCTGAGTGCATAGCTAGTAGTAATCCCCTGAGCATCACAGAGTGTGGCCCAAAAAGCAAAAACAAATAAACAAACAAGAAAAACCTTATTTTTGTGTTGTTTTTGGCCACACAGGGCAGTACTCGAGGATTACTCCTGCCTCTGTAATCAGGAATCACTCCTGACTGGGTCGGAGGACCATACAGGATGCTGAAGATCGAACCTGGGTCAGCAGCATGCAAGGCTAGTGTCCTATCCTCTGTGCTATCTCCCAGTTCTTAAATAAACTTAATTTTTGTTTAGAAATTTATTTAGTTAATTAATTTTGAATTTATTTTAGGTACCAGAGTTTACAATACTGTTTGTGGTAGTAGTATTTCTTGCATAAATCATTCCAGCACCACACCTTCCCCCAGAGTGTTTGTTTTCCTCCACAATTGCCCCAGTGTCCCCTCTATTCTTCCCACACAGCAAATTTTCTCACTACTGTTTGTTGTCCTCCTGTCTCTATAGATCAGGATCCTGGACAAGTCCCCAAATGTTAGCTCTGGACTCAGGATCTGTCCCACAACGACCAAAAGAAGACTGAACAGTAATGCAAATATAAAGGAATTTATTCAAGGTCCAGCATGCTGGGGATACACAGCAAGTGCTGCCCCCCTACTGAGCTCACAGGCTTTTTTTATAGGCCATTGAGAGGATTTTCAGCATTGAGTAGTTGATCTCTAAAAGTCTAGGCATCAGGCAAATGGCAAAAGCTCCATATAGGTTTATCAGGTGTTTTCCAATCCCGGATGTATCTTATCAGTTTCTGTCAAGTTTGTAAATGTCTTTAAGTATCGTAAGCAAACCCAATGTTACAGAAGCAAAATAGCAGTTAATTCCAAACTTACAGTCCCTTCTAGTTTCTTTCTTTTTTTTGTTTGTTTTTGGGTCACACCCAGTAGTGCTCAGAGATTACTCCTGACTTTGTGCTCAGAAATTGCCACTGGCAGACACAGGGGACCATATGGGATGCAGAGATATGGGATCCATCTATCCTAGACTGCATGCAAATCAAATACCCTACCAGTGTGCTAGCTCTCCAAACCTACCCTTCCAGTTCCTAACACAGTTAGGATCTGTATTATCATGCAAATGCCTAGCACTAGCCAAGAGGTGCTATAGGAACCCAGAGACTATAACCAGTGAAATTAAGTTTCCTGTGTGATTCAATCCTCCAGCCCAAGAATAAGGTGCCGCTAAGGCCTTGAAGAACCACCCTGGATGGTGCTTGAGGCCTTTAAGGCTATTCTGGCTGATGCTTGGGAAGCATATAGTGTCAGGGATTTAATGAGGATTGGACGCACGCAAGATATATCCCCTAAGCCCTCTTCTTTCCAGCTCCATTGTTATTCCTCATTGATTCTTAAAGCGTTCTAACCAATGGTTCAGGACATTCACACAATATTTGGTACCATTATTATGTTATATAGAGATTATTTTCTGTCCCTCTGTCTTTATAAATTTGGCATAATAGTCATTCTTTTTCTGAAAATAAGAGTTGCTCCTTATGACAGTATGTAACAGCTTTGTAAGTCACAGTGCTTCTTAGCCTGCTGAGCTTTCTCTCCAACCATGCCCAATTTGGGAAGGGAGGTTATATATAGTGTTGCTCAGGACTTAGTAGTGACTCTGTGATCAGGGATCACTCCTGATAGCACTCAAGGTGCAGGGAATCACATGCAGAGCAAGCACCATAAGCCCTGCACTATGTCTCCAGCTCCCTCTTTGACCCTCTCTAATCCATTTGGAAGTGATTTTTGTCTATGGTATGAGGTTATAATCTAGTTTCATTTTCAGGGGTAGCACTCCACCTCCACAGGTGTGCAGAACAAAACATCCCATTCACTAAGTCCCAGTATTACCGCCTCCATCAGAAGACTCATTTCCTCATTTCCCCATATCTTTCTCTTTCTTTTCTACAATAATCATAGTTTTTCATAGTTTCAGTGAGTCCATTTTGGTTTTATGGTAATTGTAATTGCATTTGTTGTTGTTGTTGTTGTTATTATTATTATTATTATTATTATTATTATTATTATTATTAGGGGTTTGGCATCCTAGGAAATACATGGGGTATCTGGGAAAACTGGCAACTCTTGACCAACGAAACTAGTGCTTGGGTCTGAGAACTGGAGAGTCAGAGGTTGCAGAGGTGCTTGGACTCTTCAGTGCCACAGTGTCACCTCTTTAGTGGTGCACATGTTCAGTGCCACCTGGTCTCCTTGGAGGTATTTGGGAACTGTGTGGTGCTGAGGAGCCAACCAGGTCAAGCACATGCCAAATATGCACATTGACCCCTGTACTATCTCTCTGGCACTATCATTTTTTATTTCATTTTTGTTTAGGGGCACACGTGGCAGTTCGCAGGGGTTACTCCTGGATCTGCATTCAGAAATCACTTCTGATGATACTCAGGAAACCACACGTGGTGCCAAGGGTCATTCTGGTCAGCCACATGCTGTGCTATCTCTCCAGACCCTAGCCCCTATAATATTAATTTTATGAACATCCAGTAGGTCTATTGGTCTTTTGAGAATTGTCAGTAACAGTTGAACCACAGGTATTTTATTTTGCCATCCATAGAGAGTTTTTTGCTTTGCTCCAATGAGTGTCTGAAAGCATTTGCAATCAGCTAAGGACTAGAGGGCTTATCTCAGACATAGAGAGGCTATCTTAGTGCTTTGTGGGGAAAAGGTCTTTGCTAAACCCTTTTGTTTATTTGTTTGTTTGTTTTTTGGGCCAAACCCATTAACGCTCAGGGGTTACTCCTGGCTAAGCGCTAAGAAATCACTCCTGGCTTGGGGGGACCATAAGGGACACCAGAGGATCAAACCAAGGTCTGTCCTAGGCTAGCACTTGCAAGGCAGACACCTTATCTCTAGTGCCACCGCTCTGGCCCCATGCTAAACACTTTTGAGTACAAATTTCATATGCCCTTTAAACAAAACTTTGAGACCACACCAGTCTACAGGGGTCCTCAAACTTTTTAAACAGGGGCCCAGTTCACTGTCCCTCAGACCATTGGAGGGCTAGACTATAGTAAAAACAAAAATTACGAACAAATTCCTATGCACACTTCATACATCTTATTTTGATATGAAGAAACAAAGCGGGAACAAATACAATATGTGGCCCGCGGGCCGTAGTTTGAGGACCACTGAGTTAGAGTGTCTAGAACTTGAGTCAAGACCGACAAGTTTAGGAGATTACTAATTCAGACTCCAATGGTGCAAGAATTAATACACGAGAACTGATTGAACGGGTGAGGAATTACAGTATATTTTGCCTAGAATATAGTTGCTTTAATGTTCTGTTTTCTGGACATCTAAAGGACCTTATTATTTTTGATATCTCTTAAGTTATCTAACAATTTGGTGAACTGTGTTTTGGTAACTAGAAGCAAACCATTCACAGCACCTTTGTCTCACTCTCCAAGTCCTGTAAAACCCAAAAACTTTTATAAGTATTCTTTTAATTTTCTTTTAGCTGTCATCAATTATTTTTATTTAATTTTATTTTTTTAATTTTATATATTTTTGTTTAAACACTGTGATTACAAATATGATTGTAGTTGGGTTTCAGTCGTGTAAAGAACACCCCCCTTCACCAGTGCAACATTCTCATTACTAATGTCCCAAATCTCCCTCCTCCCCTCCCCACCCCCTCCTGTACACGAAACAGGCTTTCTACTTCCCTCATTCATTCACATTGGTAGGATAGTTTTCAATGTAGCTAGTTCTCTAACAGCACTCATCACTCTTTGTAGTGAGCTTCATGTCATGAGCTGGACCTTCCAGCTCTCCTCTTTTATGTCTCCAGCTTTCCTCTTTTATGTCTCTGAGAATTATTGCAAATATTTCTTTCATTTTTCTTAAAACCCATAGATGAGTGAGGCTATTCTGCGTCTATCTCTCTCCCTCTGACTTATTTCACTCAGCATAATATGTATTCTTAATCTCATAGACTTAGTCACACAGATCTGTCATATTTATTGATAAGATATTATTGGCAACACTGCTTTACTCACATGCACTCATGAGACATGATATTTAAAGGATTTTCTCAGCAATGACCCAATACTCTGACTGGGCTCAGGTTGACCTTTTGAAGTTAAAGCTTCGTACCTAACTTCCGGATTGTCTAACCTCCAGGTGAGTGAGGAAGTTCACCTTCTGGTTGTCAATAAAACACAAGACACCCTAGGTGGGGTGGGACTCTGGAAGAGACAAATTTGTACAAATTTGTAAGTATCATTACAGCTTACAAATGACAGCTGAAGTTGAAGTTCTTAGCTTGGCTGCCAAGCCTCAAGGGCCCTTCAAAATTCCAATGAGAGTTTCTTTCTTTAAGTTTCCAGCTGAGCCAATGAAAGAAGAGCTATTGGTGACTTGAACTTTAGGTAACACCTGTGTAAACAGGCCAGGTCTACTGAGATCAACCTTATTTTGAGATCAAGGAAAATCTCTCTTTGAGGTTATCTTTGTCCGAATAGGGGTGATTATAGAGAAAATTTGTGTTCAAATATATAACCCACCCTTCCAGGTTATCAAACACTCTCCCTATAAATTGCCTCCTTGTGTCTCCTTGTAAATTGCAGTTGAGTCCATAGTCCATTTACTCTGATGAAGCGCCATTGACTTCTTCCCTCACATTTGGGTACTAATATTTATTTTTATTTATTATTATTATTATTTATTATTTTTATTTATTCTTTATTGTTTGTATACCACACTTGGCTATGCTCAGAGGTGACTCCTGACTCTCTGCTCAAGGATCACTTCTAATAAATTTGAAAGATCATATGTGATAGTAGGAGTTGAACCATGGTCAACTGCATGCAAGAAAAGTGCCTGAACCCCTGTACTATCTTTTCATCTCAGTACCTGTTCTTATTTTATTTTATTGTATTTTGGGGGATCACACCTGGCGATGCTCAGGGGTTACTCCTGACTCTGCATTCAGAAATAACCCCTGGATGGCTCAGGGGACCATATGGGATGCTGGGAATCGAACCATCCGTCCTGGGTAAGCTATGTGCAAGGCAAATGCCCTACTGCTGTACTATCTCTCCAACCCCCATCCAAGTAACTGTTTTTAAATTGGATTGGAGGTGCCAAAAAGAGAACAGGAGAAAATATTTGCATTACATGTGGCTGATCTGAGTAAGATTCTGCTGGAGCACAGCCAGATGTGATTCAATTTGTGCCATTCCCCTTAATAATAAATAAATAAACTCGATTGGATTCTATAGCCTTGCCAGTTAACAATCCTCACCAATTTTCTCTTCTTTTAGTTTTCTTTAATCTTACTTTTATCCTCCAAACTTTTCAAATTTCCTGCCCCACTCAGCATCACCATCACTACACTTTGACTTCCTGAATCACCTTTAGTACATGTGGATCACTCTGAGTACATCTGCTTTGCAGATGACATCCCCCTGACCAAATCTGAAACAGTAATACAAGCAGAAGCCTGATGACTTAGCACTGACCTTGAAGGATTTGGAGCACCACAGGCCAGGGACTGGAATTCTTTCTGAGCAAGCTACAGCTCTTATCACATCTTCCCTGGCATGAGAGGCAGCTGAGAGACACTCACATCACCGAGATCCTGGCTCTCTCAGCCTCCAGACACTCAGGGTGTGGAGCTGTAAGATTTTTCTCCTGCTTACCTGATAGCCACTGATTTGATTCATTCTTGAGATGCAACTTCTGGATTTTTGCTTGAACCAAACTTTCATAGCCTGTTTCTCTATCTGTGGCATCTTTCCTTTTTCAATTTTTGTTGTTGTGGTGGTGATTGTTGTTGTTTTTTGTTTGTTTTGCCACACCCTGCAGTGCTCAGGGGCTACTCTAGGCTCTGTGCTTGAGGATGGTGTGAGCTGGGACTAGAATCTGGGCTTCTACCTGCATAGCATGAGCTTCATTCCTTTAAGATATATCTCTAGTATCTCTCTCTCATTTCTCTCTATATTAGGCCTCACCTAGTGGTTCTCAGGGACTTCTTCCAGTTCTGTGCTAGGGAATGGTTCATGGTGGTGCTGAGGGTACCATGAAGTACTGGAGATCAAATCCTATCTTCTGCATGCAAAGAATGCACTCCAGCCCACAGAGCTGTCTCCTCACTCACTGGCACCCCTCTTAAAATGTCTTGCTCTCAAGGACCCCCAAATCATGACCTTTGTCATCACCTCTGGACAGCAACTATGGCTAGCTTTGTCAGAATGACTGACTAGCAAGAATCTGGAAAAGACTACTTCTTACACCAGCTTAAACTGGGGTTTTCTCTGACCCCTGAACTTCTCAAAACAGAACAACATTCAGCATGAACAGAAGAAGGGGCAGAGCTGTCTGAGCCCTACATAGCTTCCATAATGCAGGTCCTGAAAATCTCTGAAATCCAAAGCAGCTCCCTATAAAGGACCACATAGCCTTCAGAGTTCCAAGCCAAAGCACCTTTATACTTCCTCCCTGCACCCTGTGAGATTTCACGATGACATTCTTGGCTTCCAGCCACTACCTCATTCTGACGTTGCTTCTTGTTGATTAACATTCCCTGGAAGGTTTTGTTCATCAGAACATCAGTGAGACAGCATGCTCTACCACACCCCATCCTCCCCTACTGCAGAGCCAGCCACTGAACCTCAAGAATCAAACAACAGGCAGCCTCCCTTTTCTCTGCTCAGGTTATGAGTAGCTAAGAGTACTGCCATGGGACCTGGAGAGCCAAGGTCAAAGTGTACATGTGGAAGGGAATCTCCCATGTGCAGTAGATGCAAAGGAGCCAATAGTTGGTACTTCAGAGCTGATCTGGGAGCTGGATATGCCCAGTTAGGCCTTCAGGGGAGAGAAGAAAGAATTTCTTTCTTTAATGTTTCATTTGCTTTACAACACTGTTAATAATAGGCTTTTAATGCGTAACACAATACCTTACCACATCATCCCCCAGAAAGTCTACTTCCCTCCACTATTGTTCCAGTACCCACCCTCCCCATGCTCATCCCCCATCTTTGCCCTGTGGCAGCTTCCTAATAAGATAATTCTCAGTTTTCTGTTGCTTTGGGGGCATTTATTGTCCCCCTACAATATATTTTTAAATCACACATCTGAGGTAGATCATTCTGTGTCTGTGCCTCTCCTGACTAACTTCACTCAGAATAATACTCTCTAAATCCACCCATGTAGCAGAAAATTACATGATTTTCTGTTTCCTGACAACTGAAGCATATTCTGTTACATTTATGCACCATAGTTTCTTTATTTGGGCACCTGTTCTTGCATATTTGGGTTGTTTCTAGATTTGGATTATTGAGAATAGTGCTGTATTAAATATAGGAGAGCAAATGTCTTTTTTTACGTTGGGTTTATTTATTTATTTTTGCTCTTAGATTAGATGCCAAGAAGTGAAGTTACTGCTTCATATGGAAACTTGGTTTCTAGTTTGTTGAAAAGCACCCATATTATTGCCCAAAAAGGCTTGGTCAGTTTACATTCTAACCACCAGTGAATTAAGGTCCCTTTCCCCCAGGTCCATGCCAGCATTGGCTGTTGCTTTCTTTGTGATGTGTGCCAGTCTTACTGGTGTAAGGTGAAGAAAGGGTTTCAGGGTGACTGAAGTCTGGGTGGGGCTGGGCGCAGGGCAGCCAAGCAGAGTAGGTCAGCTCAGGCCTGGGAGCTGGCAAGAGGCCAGTCTGAAGTCCTTGGGTGAGCTCAGGACTCAGAAAAGTCAAGAGCAGTCCTTAAAGTTGGGGAGAAGTAGGGACTCCAAAGGGGACAAGCATAGGGACCAGGGCAGGTTTCTAAGTAAAAGGCTGCAAGCCTTTCCCCAACCCCCAATTCATCTCATCCCTCTGCTATGGAAAAGGTGTGGATGGGGGCAGGAGAGATGGGGAAGGAGCTGTGGAGTGGAATATGCATAGTCAAGATCTGTGAGTGACATGGGAAGGGTTTCAAATCTCCAAAGCTTTGTAGGGATTGTGACAGGGCCCTTTCTAAGCATCAGTCACCTGATGAAGGACAAGGAGCCCCTGTGGCCACATTCTGAAATGTTTTTCCCTTCAGTCAATATTCTTGATTATCTTTCTCCATTGTGTTTGCCACCTACTTCCTTGGAGAAGTAGGCACAGTTGATGAAAAGTCCCAGAAACTGATGCTGACCAGGGAGCTCAGTAGTGCATAGGCAGTCATGGATTAGAACCCTGCTGGACCAGTAGGGCTATGATGACTGGACACAGGTCCCTGTGAGAAAATATTGATGATGTCACTCATAAGTCCAGCAGCCAGAGGCCCAAAGCCCAGTCTGCCCAGCCTGGCAGCAGGGACATGGAAGAAAGTAAAGGAGTCTCAAGGAAATCACCTGCTGTTGAGCCAACCTAACCAGGTGTGACACCCACCACATACCCTGGTATTCCAGAAGCAGCTCTCATCTAAGCTCATGCTTCCCAGCCCCAAATTGGAAGGACCAAGAGGATTGAATTGGGAATATGGGAAATATCTGAAACAATGCTGGATCTGGTGCATAAGGCGTGGCTCTGAGCTCAGAAATTGCTCCTGGTAGACTTGGGAGACCATATGGGAGCCGGGGGGATTGAACCCAGATCCATCTCGGTTGGCCTTGTGCAAGGCAAATAAATGCTACCAATTCAGCCCCTATACCTGTAATTCTAAGAGAACTTTGTTGCAGTTGTTTCAGAAATGGGAGGCATCTTCCTCCCGTTCAGAGTCTTGGCTGGCTCTTGTGATTTGGATCTTGATTTGCAAGGTTAGTGTCAAGTAGATGCCTTTGTGGCTACCTGCCAATACTCACTGTTGCAAGTGAAGATTGACTTCTAGGTAGCCTGGGAGCATTTTCCTTGATTGAGAGCTTTCTTTGTTGGTCCTAGTGCATTTTTCCTGTTTAACGTCATGCTCACCACTTCTGTATCCACTCATGCCTGTTTTCAGAAGCTTTGTCTCTTCAAGTCTCTCTCAACATTGCTAAGTCCTGGGAGTGTGTTTGGCATTCAACTCTATTTATCAAAGGTGGGCAGAAGGGTAGAATCTAGCTGACAATCTGGTTGAAACCTCTAAGTCAGGGACTAGAGCTTGGATAGGAGACAAATTCGTATGCAGTTTTTGCTCATTGAGGGTAGGGTAGGGTAGGGACCCAAAGACGATTCTTTTTATTTGAGAAGGTCTCTTTATAAAATATGAAGGAGTAAAGGAGAGGACAAGCAGATGTATACAGAGACCTTGAAGTGGACAGTCCTGGCAGAATCTACAATGCCACACCTACAATGCCCTGCTCCTGACACTCCCAGAAAGTTCCCACTGGCCTTTTTTTTTTTT
>PVKC010021157.1:0-18273 GCA_004027635.1 Crocidura indochinensis | reverse complement strand
AAAGAAAGAAAAATAATCTGGATTTCATTGTTTATAATGAATTTTACCCTTACCCACATGATTAATTTAAATAACAATTAAATTAACAATTTATTATTATTATAAAATATGTGATCAAGAGATAAATCTGTAGTGTGTTAAGCAATTGAAATTTAGGGATTAGTCTGTTACAGTCTCTCTGTTATGAATACTCATTCCCATCTCCTTTCTATAAATGGCCATTATAGGATTAAATTAATCAGATATCCAATCTATCTGAAATAGGTATCACACTTCTTTTTACTGCGAGACATAAAATAAGATCGGGAGTTGTATATGCTTTTTATTTTAGTTGAATTTTACACAATGTTCCAATACCCATTCCTTTACCACTGTTCATTTCCTGCCACCAGTTTCCCCAGTTACTCTCCAGTCATCCCACCCCTTGACTATCTCTATGGCAGAGACATCTCTCTCTTGCCTCTCCCCAAAGTCTCCTGTGTAAGAGACTCTCTCTCTCCTCTCTCCCCTCTTGCCTTCTCTCTTTCCCTTCCTCTTCTCTCTGTTCCTCTCCTCTCCTCCCCTTCCCTCCCCTACTCTACCCTACCTTCCCCTACCCTACCCTTCTATCCTCTCCTCTCTTGTCCTCTTCTCCTCTCTTCGTCTTTTCTCCTCTCTTCTCTTCTTTCTCTGTCCCATTCTCTCTCTTCCTCTCTCTACCACCCTCTTCATTAACAGTATTGCACACTACAGTGGCTAAAAAGAAAAAACGAAGTTGAACAGTTGAATTTTTCATACTTGTGAACAACCATTGAAAACACTACAAATCATATATGTCCAGAAAAAAAAAACAAATTCTCTGAGTCTGGGGTGAATTCTACCCACAAATTCATCTCCCTTAATTTGGGACGTAGCCACAGTATTCTACAGATAACTAAAATGGAGGTTTGCATACCTCATTGCAAACTGTTAGATTCTGTTGAACTACTTAATAATAAATCCTGCACTCCCAACTATTGTACTCCTTGAGGGCAAATATTAAACTAGATTTCATTTTTTGGTTTAGCAAAAATTTATTTAAGCCTAGAATGTAACCCATATCATTCTCTCATGAGCAAACATATTCTCCAGAGTAGATATCATATTTCTTTCTCAGTAGAAAACTCAATATATTTTCTAGTCATTCAATAAATGTCTTGTTTAGTCACTTTGTACAATGGGCCAGTAAGGATCAAAGGAAGAAAGAATGAAAGACAGTAAACAACAGGACACTCGATATGTAGGAGAGGGGAATATTGGGACATTAAAAAAGAAATTTAGAAATCTGTTACCAGAAATTAAAACACTTTTAATGATTTCTTGTCAAGTTTTGTTTATTGTATATATTACACTACAACTTAGTGATGAAGCCACAGGCACTACCACATCTATAGGGAAAGACAAGAGAATGTGAAATTTCCCCCCTATAATATACAAATGGAAGTTAGAGTGAATGCTAGAAATAATAGCCCTAATATTACCCTTTATTTGCAGAGAAGAAAAATAAATGCTAATATTTAAGACAGATACATCCACATTCACAGCAATGAATTTAGTGACAAGAATTTGAAAATCCAAAAAGACTTTGAATTACCAGAAGGCAACACTATGACTCAGAAAGAAGAGAAACTGGCATCAGTCACTGAGTGTCCAGGATTAATTCAGAATGTTCATGAATAGTTCAAACTTGTAGCTTCAGATTTGAGCTACTCAAATTCAGAAAAGCAAGTGAGGTAAAAGAAAAACAAGAAAGGAAGAAAACAAGCTAGAAAGCTCAAAGGACATGATTCCATAAAGAATTAATAAAGTAAGACTGTGCATTTGAAAGTTGCAATCCAGTTCAGAATGAAGAACAGCCTAGCATAGATTCTACCCATATATTTAAGCACAGAAAGAGATTTGCTTGAAAATCACTGACTAAAATGAGAATCAAATAACCTCAAAATGGAAATTATTTTAAAATGTGTTACATAATATTAAGAAAATAAGCCACTGCATTAAAAATAATTTCTAATTATTTATTGCTCTGCTCTTCATTATAACAAACTTCTAAGTTTATCAGAGAAATATTTTAACTAATTTATTCAGAATAAAACTAAAAAAATCTGAAGGCAATTTTGTAGAAGTGCCAGAGTAAAATTAACTAGAGGCACAATATAAATGGCAGAAGCACTCTCCAATAGAGTGTTCGGATGGCCATAGTCATCTGAAGGGAAATTCGACAATACTAAAATAACTAATGTGCAAGTCTTTTGACATAACAGTCACACTTTTATGATTTTATCCAACAGATATTACAGTTATGTAACAAATGGTGACCAAAATAGCTCATGGAACACTGCCTATAACCAAAATGATAAGCAGAAATTTAGGAATATGATATACTTATTTTTATTAATGTCTTTATTTAAAAACCTTGATTACAAATATGATTGTAGTTGGGTTTCAGTCATATAAAGAACCCCTCCTTCACCAGTGCAACATTCCCATCACCAATATCCCCATTCTCCCTCACCCCCACCTAATGCCCACCTGTACTCTAGACAGGCTTTCTACTTCCCTCATTCATTCACATTGTTATGATAGTGGGGCCGGATCATATAAGGAAAATACCATGGGCTCATGGAGGGGCTGCAAAAGGGGTCAGGGGTTCCCAGACCTGTCACACCCGCCACCCACCCCACCCGATGGGTCCTACACCCGCCTACTCCCAACCATCCACCTCAGCCATTCATCTGTTGAAGGGCACCTTAGTTGTTTCTAGAGTCTGGCTATTGTAAATAGCACTGCAATGAATGGGATATTATATACTTATGTAAATTAGTATATATATAAGCATATATTGTATCATATTTTATGTAATATCATATATGTGATATCGATTTTATGTGATGTGTGGTATATCATATAATATGATATATCATATTATATTTATATACTCAGCATATATAATATATCAACATAATATGAAAGCACTAAAACAACAAATGATGTAAAACTGATTTCTAACATAACCTATAATATATAATTAAGTTGGATAATTCAATTTAATTTAGAAATTAAATATATAATTGAATTAAACAGTATATATGTCCTTGTTTGTTGTTGTTGTTGTTCCCTCAATATATCTGAAAGAACTCAAAACAGAAACCAATAACATCTTTTGTCTCTGGGGAGAGGAACTATGCTATTTACTAGATTAGATGAAAGAATTCTCACTATATTCCTTTATAGCTTACAAATTTTGTTCATCTAAAAGTATTTTCCCATCAAAAGAGAATAATTAAAATTACACACACAAATTTAAATATATACAGTTTCCCTTCAAAGTTATAAACACCCTTGCAAGTCAAATTGACACCTGTGTCTTTCTACTTCTGATTATACAAACCAACTGATAACATATTAATTTTTTCACAAAAAAAAAACTTCTAAAACTGAGTCACGTACATGAAGCAAATGTGACCAAACACTAGATGTATGTAGTGTACAGGACTAAGTAAAGAGAAACTCACAAGGCTTGAAAAAAAAGATATTTTCCTGAGCTTGATACAGAGTGTAAGCAGAGAGAGTAGTAGTTATGCTGAGCTGAGGAGGTAGAGGCCAGAATTCAGAGCTGTAGCACTGAATCAAGTTTTGCAAGAGAAATTGCAGCACTTTAAGAAGCAGAACTCATAAAGTCTGTGGCTGAGATCTGGTTACACCTTCTGAGCTTTTGAATATATCTGAGCTCTTGAATTTATCCAACTATTAATGCCAGGATATGCAAGAAACAGATATACTAGTAGTTTCCTGATAGTGGTTCTCTAGTAAAGAACAGAGAGGTCAAGTCATTCTAGAGAACAATGTGGAACCTCATGAGCTTTCAGTATTTACAAAGGGGAGATATCACTAATAAACACTACATTAGTATCTCTGACAAACATTTGGAACAATGGAGTTTAGAGCATTCTACAATAAAGGCCAATCGTAAAGTCTTCGAACCCAAAAAAATTCCTTAAAAGCAATCCTAAAGGATATCAGCATTTCTTAAATGGTGAATACAATCTGTGGCCAGAAACAACATTTACACTAGCAAAACATAAAGCCATATTCAAGGTGATTGGGTAACAATTCAACAGAACATTTGAATAAAACATTCAGAAGAAAGTAATAGAATAAAAACATTTCAAGAGTCTCAGCTCAACAGACTCAGGCTCAGAGGTTGTTTTACATGTAGACATCCCTGTTCAATCCCTAGCACCTCATGATCTTAGAACCCTTAGGCACAAAGCTAGAACTAACTCATGAGCACTACTAGTTTCAGCCAACACCCTAATTTTTCATTTTTATTTTAAAAAGAGACTTTACAACACTTTATCCAAACTTTCTTATGATAAGTCAAAATTCACTAAACAAAGAAATAGGAAAATGATTTCTAAAGACAGTGTTCTGGAAAATTCCAGTGGGATTTGAAAACAAATTCTAAAGCTGGGGTCAGAGAGATAGTACAGGAGTTAAGGTGCTTTCCTAGCTTGTTGCTAACCCCTATGTAATTTTTAGCATTGTATAAAGTCCCCAAGCACCACCAGAAGTCAATCCCAAGCATAGTGCCAAGACTATCTCCTGAGCACTACTGTGACCCAAAACGCAAAACTCAAACAAAAAAACAAGACAGAAGTTAAAACAACTGCAACAAACCACATCTAAAGTAATTATTAGAAATATATACCCAAATAATTGAGGCAAAATTATTTTAGTCAACATTTTAAGGAACAATGATCTTAATGAGTGAAAAGAAAGAGATTCAAAGCAAAGTCAAAATCAAGTGGAAATCTAAGATTTTAATAAAAAAGATAGTTGATGGATCTGAACTGCTGATTGGAAATGACAAGATAAAAGTGAACCAAAAACAGATCAATAGAGATTATCCAATTTGTGAAATGAAAAAGGGAAAAAATACTTCAAAATAAACTAAAGCTCAGGAATAGGTCAGATAATAACAAATAATCATGTAAACCTAATTAGAATCCTTGAAAGAGATGAGAATGAGATGACCAAGACAATGTCTGAAAGATTAATGGCTGAAGAGTTCTCAAATATAAAGAAAAACATTGATTTACAGATGAAGACATTTTAAAAAAGCTTTAAAAAAAAAAAACAACGAGGAGTTGGAGCGATAGTACAGTATTAGGGCGTTTGCCTTGCATATGACTGACCCAGGACGAAACTGGGTTCAATCCCGGAAATCTTATATGACTCCCCAAGCCAGGAGCAATTTCTGAGCGTATAGCCAGGAGTAACCCCAGAGCGTCACCGGTATGGCCCAAAAACAAAACAAACAAACAAACAAAACTCCCAGGCAACTTATTGTCAAATTGCAAGAAATCAAAGATCGAAGTATTAGGAACCTCCAGAGAAAAGAAAGACATTGTATTCAGCATCAGAAGAATAGCCATTGAAAGCAGTGAGCTAAAATAGCTAGTGAAAGAGCATCGTTCAAAAGGGAGACCAGAGAAAATAGCTATTAACCCAGAATTCTAAGTTTAGCAAAAATATCTTCCAAAACTGAGAATGAAAAGGTGCTGTAACTATTAATCACTAGCTCTACTGCACTGCAAGAAATTCAAGAAGCTAAAGCAAAATGATGCAAAATGAAACTCAGGGAGTCACCTGCATGATCCTACCTCCTAGAACAGTTTTAGCTTATGACTATTATTCTAACGCAATTAATGACTCTCTTTTTAAAATGTCAAATTTGGGAGACAGATACTAGGGTCTAAGATTTCAGAGAAAATAGTACCTTGGGGAAAATAAAAGCAAAAGACTATTACCAGATAGTCATATATGAATACCAAAGCAAACAAACTGGTGGGAAAAAATCTTATTCCTAGACTATGTGAAAACCATGGTGGCTACTTCCAAATGAAGAGAGGGAGGGAATGAATGGGTGGGAAATGACAGTGAGCATTATACACAAACAGAGCTATAAAGTTTGACCCTTGAAATACTATAATGTAGGGGGCCAGAGAGATAGCATTTGCTTTGTATGCAGAAGGACAGTGCTTCGAATCCTGGCATCCCATATGGTGTCCCATGCCTACCAGGGGCGATTTCTGAGCATAGATCCAGGAGTAACCCCTGAGCGCTGCCGGGTGTGACCCAAAAACCAAAAAAATATATACTATAATGTTGTAAATCAATAATTAATATTAAGATGCTATCTCCCGTGCCTAATATTAATAATAATAGCTGCTCAACAAAAATTAATAATTGCCAAAAATATGATGACCATTACTAGTAGCTATATTTATTAAGCATTTATTATGTATTTTGTTTAACATCTTAACTCATTTTATTCTCATGGCCCTATAATACTAGTTAGTATTTAATTCTGCAGATGTAAATGACAAATCCATAAAAATCTTGATTTCTTTTTGTTTGCTCTTGGTATTCAGTTTTTAAACCATATCTGATGGTGCTCAGGGCTTACCACTAACTGTGCTCAGGAATCATTCCTGGCAGTCTAGGGGACCATATCAGGTGCTGCATATTAAACCTAGGTCAGCCTCCAGCAAGACAAGTATACTATTAGCTGTATTATCACTCCAGCCCCTCACTTCTTTTTATTTTAAGTATTACCCTGAAATGAAAGTACAGGAATAATTGCTTGGATTTACAACAGATACAAAGGCAACAAAAGCAAAAATAAGCAAGAGAGACTATATTCACATTAAAAGGTTCTCTACTGCAATGGAAATAAGGCAGCAAAAATGATCTTACAGATCATTTTTTTCTTTAACTCTCTCACCCCCTATCATCATTAATCTGCATTTACCCCCCCCCTTTTTTTTTTTGGTTTTTGGGTCACACCCAGCAGTGCTCAGGGGTTACTCCTGGCTCCATGCTCAGAAAAATCGCTCCTGGCAGGCACGGGGGACCATATGGGGCACCGGGATTCGACCCGATGACCTTTTGCATGAAAGGCAAACGCCTTACCTCCATGCTATCTCCCGGGCCCCAACATTTACCCTTTTTTAACTTAAGTATTGTAGAATTCTAAGTCACAGAACAAACTGATGCCCTGGAGTTAACATTCCCCAACTATTTCAAAAGGCATAAGGACATGTATGTCGTTTCAACGTTTTATGTGTGTTTTCTTTGATGGCTATAACTCTTGCCGAATATTTTCTTATACAGTGACGATTCCCCCCGCCCCTTTATTTTTATCTTTTCTTCTCTTTGTGAACTATTCAAAAGGGAACTTGGTGGAAGAGTCCCTCAGTTTAATACTTACGTTTGAACCAAGTCATGGGTATTGTTGGACGTGTTCTTATGCCCCCATATACTCTGATAATGCCACATGGTTTTATTTTTTTGTTTGCATAGGCACATTAAAATGGGACAATACTATACATACAAGTAAGTTCTTATCTAATAGAGATGGGAACACACAAATCTTGTAGTGTAATGGGACCTCACACCCTGAACATTGACATAAAGACCTGGCACAGGCATCGGAAAAACGGGCATTCTCCATTCACCCCTTATCTAGGGAAGACATCTACGAAACATCCAAGGTTGTCTATAACAACACGTGGAGGCAATCATCTACCATGGAAAATCCTACCACTGCTTTGACATCAACCTACTCAAAGGAGACTTCCCTTCACACTGAGAAGACTCAATAACAACAATGACCTGCTCACTGGACAGGGCTTTCTGTATTGTCCCTTAATTATGAGGTGAAACTAGAGGATACTCCACACCAGCCTGACTTCAACATAGGATGTGCATACTCCAGGATCTGAGACTGTGTGAAAAATAAAACTGTATTGGCACTACAGACAATGACTTGGATTGAATAAACTAGATTGCCTGGAGCCTAGAGTTGGTCTTATGCCAGGAAACTTCAGGGTCTCCTTGTATTTAGATCAAGGCTTTTTCTTTCCATGTCTCCCATATTTTGGTGGGCTTATGCAAACAATATTTGCCACTCTGACACCATTTTCACTGTGCTCTTTTTTACTCTAACCCTTAAAAAAATAAACCTCTTAAACTTTTGATGTTAACCTAAACTAATATGCATGTACATAAAACTATAAAAAATACTATGCCTTCAATGTATAAGGAGTCACATAAATCTCATGGCTTTAGATTGCTTTGTGTACTGCCAAGAAATGTTATAATGTACTACAATCTGGGAACTTGTGGACAAAGTAATTTACATGGATTCTGTCTTATTTTTCTTAACGTTCTTTGACTGTAAGTTCAATATTTAGGCGTCAGCAAGGGGATTTCTTCTGAGAACCCTGTTTATGAGCAATTGTCCTTCCACTGTAACTTTACCTTGTCCTCCCTACATCATTGTTCTCATAATAAAAAAAAATTTAAAAAAAGTGAACTTACATATGTTAGTATGACCATTGCCCAAAAGACAAGATATAACAAGTGCTAATGAGGATTCAGAGAAGAGGTAATCATTGAAAACACCAGAGAATAACTTTGATAGCCTCTATTCAAAACATGCATGGAGGTTTATCAAAAATTTATGTACTCTTGCCATATATATTTATTGGAATATACCCTAATAAAAATTATTTTGTTTCATGTTCAGAGTAGAATCATTCACAGTAACTATGAAATAATCTATGTGTTTGTGAACAGGTTAATGAATATAAAGAAGATGTGATACATGTATGAAGTATATATACATCATTACATATTGGTCACATTTTTTAAAGAAAAATTCTAGGTTTCCTTTTCAAATCCATGTTCTCCCTTAAACATACTTTTATCTCTTGCTTGTCTGTAAATTTCTTTGTTCTCTTATTTTTCCTCTGGAAAATTTTATGTTCTCTTTTAAACATGTACTAACTTCTTTCCCCTCACATCTTTCCAAATAAGAATCAATAAATTTTTTCTTGTTTCACTAATTAAAATAAGAGAAAAGAAAATCCTAGTATTTGATATGATATGGATGAGATTAGAGGATATTACATAAAGTGAAATAAGTCAGAGGTGTCGGATACTGCATGGTATTACTTACACATGGAATTAAAAAGAAAAATGATTGTACTCTTAAAATCAGAGTATAAAATTATTTACCACGGGCTGTTGACCTGAGGAATAAGGTAGAAAAAACAAGAAGAGGTAAAAGATACAAATGAAGAGATTAAAAAGGTACTATGTTAGAAGATGGTTATGGTCTGAAGATCTAACATATACCATAGTAACTACAGTTGATAGCCTGGTGTTGTATAACTGAGGTTTTCTGAGAGTAGAACTTAAATGTTTTCAATATAAAGGGAGATGAATAAATTAATTAACTCTATAAGAGGAAAGCTTTCATAATGATAGTAGATCACATTATTCACTTTACATGCGTTATACTTTTGTAAAATATACATGAATAAAAATGGTAAAGAAAATATCAAAAAGTACCGATCCATTTAAAGTAATTTTAGAATTAATTGCTGTTTTCCTCCTGCCAAAACTCCTCCTAGGTGGTGACCATTATTTATATAAATCTAAAAAGCAGTGTATCTGAGTCTTCATGGGTCAATAGGATACCACTAAATCACTGAAGCATACTGAACACTTCCCAGAAAATTCATGCTATCTCTAGAAAGATCAGCATAGTTATAACATGGTAATAAATGAGCTAACTAGGAAAGTCATATTTTAAGGTGTAGATATTTGACTATGACTTGGGTGCATATAACACAAATAATAATGATTTATTAATATTAATATTATTGTCATCATCATCACTATTATAATGACTAGACCCATCTTTCCTAAAGTAGGTGATATTAGCCATGAGGATGGGATGTTAGAATGATTCAGTGGTAATGCCTCAGATGCAATTAGAGCAGGGGTGGCGAACACACGGCTCTCGGCCAAAATGAAGGCGGCTCTTTGCCTCTTATCATGATTTTGTATACTGTGGCTCTTTGTCAAGTTTGGATTTTGTTCTGCTGCTTCTGAGAAGGGTCCTCTGAGGAGAGATCTCCGAGCGCTGAGTCCCGCCCCCAGGCTGCGTCCTCTCGTCTTCCATCCCCCGGCAACAACTGCACTGACCAGCGAGCGGGGGACCCGTGTGGCACATGTTGGGTCGCAACTTGCCGCTAGTTCTTAGTGTGGAGGATGCAGCACACCCTCACCATCACTGCAGGATTTTTACCCTCACTCAAAATGGCAAAATGCAATATGTGTTTAATATGTTATTGTTAAAATTATACGCTTTTATGTGGGTGTTTGTCTGTTTTGGCAGGTCACTGCGTGGTGTGGCTCTCTGACTCTCACAGTTTAAAATTTTGGCTCTTTGTCTTGAACTTGTTCGCCACCCCTGATTAGAGGATACTTTCTCCCTAATGACAGTAGATTCCCAGTCCATGTGCTAGTGTATGTGATGGGGATGAAAAGGTAATTGTGTAATTTTTTTCTCTAAACAGAAAATAGACTATTGGGTTTGGATACAGGTCTTGAGTTCACATTCTTGACCACTTTAAGATCTAATAGTACAACTGCTTTACTTATCTTTTTGTTTGTTTCAACAAAATAGGCACTTTATGAAACAATTATACAGATTGAACATATCTTAAAAATGTTGTTTGTTAACCATAGTATCTAAAAGAGAAAAAAAGAAAGTGAGAGAGAAAGGGAGAAAAAATTCTTCCTCAGCGACAGTCAGGGGAGTTGGTAGGGGGGAGGGCTGGAAAAAACTGGGGAAATGTGAAGGATGTTGTAGACTGTGTGACTGAAACTTTATAATGAACAATTTTTAATTGTGAAGGAAAGCCACTGTATTATGAACAACGTTTAACTATGATGTTTAAATAAAGTAATTTAAAAGTAATTGTTTTTATAGGTCAAACATTTTAAACTTGGTTTGGAGGTACTTGGAAACACTGGTTGAACATAAATTTGGAAATTAGAAAAAGGTGGTTCAAATATATATTTAAATATTTATTTAGAATTTTATTTTGACGGGTTATTGAGTTTGTCTCTTTAAATCTAAAATTCGTCACACATGATAGGTAATGAAATTATTCCTCAGGCTAACTGTGGGAATTAATTAAATGATGTATAAAACACTTAATTAAAGTCTCCTAATAACATAAAATTTTTTCAACTTTCTAAACCATAAGAAAAGCTAAAGATAGTTTTTAGTTTCACTGTACATTTAATGATCCTTAAAAACCTATAGGTTCTAACATGGGAGCAAAGCCAAACTGTCCAAACCATTTAAAAAGGGTCTGTCTCTATTCAAGTAAGGCCATACTCTTCCACCATTGGCACATGGCTTCTGGAGCAGCACACAGAGAGTGGACAGGGAGGAAGAGGGCACTGTCTAACCAACCAAATTCTTAATCAACAGTCAGTCACCGTTAGCAGGGTGACAGATGTCACAGCCACATCATTCTTATATCCATGAACATTAATGGTACCTAGACTGTCCTGTTTGGGACCCAAAATTTCTCTCTGACTTTTTCAAAAGAATCTGTTGCCAAGTAGTCTTTTCCACTATGACATATTATGTAGATGTTTAATATGCTTGAAATTTTCCTTATAATAGATTATCTAATTTAGTATAAACCCATATATATGCCTCACTGTTGCTTTGATTTGCATCTCCCTAATGATTAGAGATGTGGAGCATTTTATGTGCCTTTTGAAGGCCCTACTCTTATTCTCAAATAACATGTCTTTTTCATAAATGTCTGATGCCAATCACAAAAGAAAGAACAACATAATGAAAATAATTTATGGTTTTTGTTCTCAAGATAAAAGCAGTCTTTACTTGAGAAAACTGTCATAGTAAGGGAAGGTCAATATATAAACTGATCATGGTTTCTGGGACCCCTAAACATAAAAAGACTACAGCCTTGATGGTCAAGGAATAAAAGATTATTTTCTTTTAAATTTTTATTGTAGCTTTGGTAACATAGTTACAATAGTGTAAATTTTTATGGTATTTATGTATAAGTTACTGCAACTTCTCCATCACCACAGTGCTCAAGACCCTCTACCACATCCTTCTGTCACCTGTAGTTTGTCTCTTCCCTCCCTTCCAACCTTTTCAGCCCACTGCTTGGTAGTATGGTTTAAGTCCATAATGATCCAATGCCAAGGTTTACTGTCATTCAATAGTGTCTATTGCCTCTTTTTGGTTTATCTATTTTCCACCAATGAGTAAGATCACCTGATATTTGTTTTCCATCTGATCTAGGAAATAAAATTTCTTTAATTATTTTAGTTGGATGCTCACAAACTAAATAAATGGTAATTGGATTTTTATAATGAATATCAAAAATATGAAATATACTCAATAGTTTTTAGATACTTATAGTATGTTTTCCGTTGAGAATTAATAATCTGTGATGGCAAGACTTTGTGCCTTTTTTATTATTGACTGTATCATTCCCAATGCTTGGCCTACAATGCACCATGCAGTGTGTTTTCCCAAAGCATGTCTGCAACAGAATCAGGTACCATTGATTCTGTAACCCACATGACTCTCCTCAAGATTAGAAGTTGGAGGGGATTCTTTTCAGTGTCCAGAGTTGCATAATGGGAAAATAAATATATTTTACTTTGGACAGTCACAAATTTCTCAGAATGTTAGAGCTTCAAGTTGATTGTGGGAAAAAGAAAATAGAATTGTTAACATGGGAAAAGTGCTGGTATGTTCTCCTGAAAATAATCTGAACTAATAATGATAATGTGGTAGCACTTTGTCTTTCAGGACTGCTCACTATATTGGGAGGTGATAAGAGGTGCAGACACCTACAAGCAATGCAGTAAGGCACATTGATGCAATTAATTGAGTGAAAAGTTGCAACTTGCTCTCATCTAATATGTCTACTCTTAAATGTTGACCTGCAGACATATGTGCACTGTAGAAAATAAAAAATAATCAAAACATAGACATACTAATCAGGGACTTACAACATCAATTACATGGCTTAAGAGAAACAAAACACTAGGTAGCCTTTAAAAAGAATAGGCCATGATAATATGTGGCAATACATGAAGCATGGAATAAAACCAAGAACCACGATTTTTAAAATGAAGAGAGGATGATAAACTATGCCTAAATCTCACAGACAAGACTGCTTGATCATTTCTTGAAGGACAAGCAGCAATTTTCCAGATGACTGAGATGTGTGGGATTGAGCATAATGACAGAAAGTCTAGCATGTACAAAGGCACTGAGGCATGAATCAGTAGACTGTTTAGTAAACTACAAGCAATTCAGTATCAGCAAGGAACAAGAAGGAACGGATGTAAGAAAATGGTAAGGAGGTAAGCAAAGTCCAGTCATGGAGAATTTCCTCCTTATGAGTCACTCTAGTCAATCTGTGTTCCTATAACTCTGTGATTATTAATGCTTAGCAAAATTTCCCTATTGCTTTCAAAATCTTTTGAAATGTAGAATTCTTTTCAGGAAGAGATAAAGCACATTTACCATTACAATTGTATATAAAATATCAGAAATTACTCTGAAGCCCAGAAATTCTTGGGACTTTAAATTTAACACTTAAAGTGTTAAAGATGTTTGTAAAAACGTCTTCAAGAGAACTGGAGAGAGCTCAATGGCCTAAAACATGCATAGATACAGGAAGCACAGATTTAATCCCCAGAACTTCAGAGTTTCCTGAGTTTATCCAGGCATGACTTCCAAACATTGGCTTGGGAGCATCCCTTAGAAAAAAAAATTGAAGTACATATACAGCCACCAGGGAAGTAACATGATCCAATCTGGTCTTTAGAACATCTCATAAACAGACTGAAGCAAAGTGAGACCAATAGTGGTACAAGCAATTAGCCACCTAGACAACCATGTGGTTAGTAGATGATAAAAAGGGTTGCCAAAAAATTATTTTATAGTCATTTGAGCCTATTCAAATGTTTTTAAATAAGTTACAATAGTTAAAATAGCATGATGCTAAGTCAAAGAAATAAAGGGCAGGAGTAGAGAAGTCATTGGAGATAAACTCAACACTGAGATTTTTTGCATTATTTTCCCAAGGTCAAACTTCAAAGACAAGGGCTAGATTATTCAGTAAATGATTTAAAGGATAAATAAAAGGCTATTTGTAAAAATAAGGTCAAGTTATTACAGTCCTGTACTACAAAATTAATTCCTGATGGATTATATTTTAATCTAAAATAAATTCAGAACTCTGTGGAAGAAAATATTAAAAAAGTGTGTGTAATATTAGTATTGAAAAGTCCTTTCTAAACACACAATACCAAAGTCAAGAACTTTACCCAAAACATAGTTCTATATCAGGCACAGCTCCAGCCATTAGCCCAAGCCAGCCACACCAACACAGCCACTACTGGTGCCCTGTGGCCATCCTCATTTTAATGACCAGTGCCCTGAGGCTACCCATCCTGTCACAGACACTGCAGGCACCTGCATTTCCTTTAGTCAATAAGCCCAAGCATGACACATAGAAAACACCACCACTCTGTAGATCTCACAAAGGGAAGACAATGCATGCTTAGTAAATTAAAATGATAGTTTGGAATTCTCTAGTACCAACAACTTATATAGCCTCTTTGACAAGAACTTTAAAGATGAAATGTGGAGGATGCTCAAAGAACTAAAAAAAAACCCATAGAATAAACAGAATGAACAGCAACAAGAATCAAGAGAATATAAAAGTAAAAATAAGAAAACACCAAACAGAAATTAAAGGACTGAAAAACTTGGTAGGAGAAACTAAAAACTCACAAGATAGACTTACCAGCAGAGTAATAGCTGCTGAGGACAGAGTCAGTGAGCTAGAAGATGAGCTGATTAACAACTCCATAAAAAAGATGGAGAGAAGCCTGAATATAAATGAACTGAAGATGGAAAAAAATATCAAAATAAATGAGTAAACAACAATAGTATTTTAAGATAAATGCATCAGGAAAAACATAAGAATAATTGGGATTCCAGAAAGGCAAGAAAAAAAATCCCAATGAAGAAGCAACAACCAAAGACATCATTAATGTGAAATTTTAAGACCAAAGAGAACATGTAAAGGATGTGCCCTGGATTACCAAAGAGTAACAGCTAAAAGAAACCCAAATAAAAGCACCCAAGGTTCAAACAAGTTGCAATGACGAAAACCAAATATGGAGATAGAATATTGAAAGCAGCAAGAGTAAAGAGGAAATTAAATACAAAGAAGCATCCTTAAGATTCATAACAGATTTATGACAAGCTATACTACAGCCCCAAAGACAGTGGTGGAATTTAGTAGATAAACAAAAGAAAACAAAAAACTCAATGAAATGAATACTTTGACACTAATACTTCAGCTAAACATTCCTTTAGGTTTGAAGGAAGGATATACAACTTCATGAATAAAAAACTCAGGAAATTTACAGATACAAAACTAATATTAAAATAAGTGAAGAGTCTACTTTAAGGTAGTAATAACCCCACCAACACAAAAATAATGGTATAAATCCCATTACAATCATCTCTCTCAATGTTATTGAACTAAATTTACCATTTAAGAGACACAGAGAGGAGAAATGGGACAGAAAATTTAATACAACATTTTATTGCTTGTAATAAATGTATTTAAATATGTAGAGCAAAAACATAATTAAAGTTAAATATTGGAGAACAGTTCTTCTAGCAAACAACTCCCTTAAAAAGTCTAGACTGGCTGGACTAATATCAAATGACATAGACTTCAGACTTAATAAGGTTATGAGACAGAGATAGGCATTTCTTAAGAGATGTGTGCATCAGGAAAAAAAATCACACTTCACCAAATGAAGGATCAGGAAAATACTTAAAAGAACTTATATTAGATATGAAGGAAGATATTAATAGCAGCAAGATAATAGTGGGAAACTTCAACACTGCCCTATCACCTCTTTATAAATAAACCAAGCTAAAACTTAATGAGGACATACTGTCTTTGAAGGAAGAAATGGATTAGAGTTGCTTAGTAGATATATATATATATATATATATATATATATATATATGGCTGTCCATACTTAAAACTTTAAGCACATATTCTTCCATTCTTCTCCAATGCACATAGAACTTGCTTCAAGATAGATCTCATGCTAGAACATAAAATATAACTCCATAAAATCAATAAGAGAAATTATATCAAGTATCTTCTCAGATCCCGATGTTTTTAAAACAGAAGTGAATCACAAACAGAAATTAAGAAATAACTTTAACACATGGAAGTTAAACATCACACTACTGAAAAACCAGTAGGTGAGTGACAAAATCAAAGAGGAAATCAAAAGATTCTTGGAAAAAATGAGACAGAAGACACAAATTATTATAATTTATAGAACACAGAAAAGACAGTATTAAGAGGAAAATTGATAGCTTTGGGGCCGGAGAGATAGCATGGAGGTAAGAGTTTGCCTTTCATGCAGAAGGACAGTGGCTCGAATCTTAGCATCCCATATGGTCCACATATGCCTGCCAGGGGCAATTTCTGAGCATAGAGCCAGGAGTAACTCCTGAGTGCTGTTGGGTGTGATCCAAAAACAAAAAAAAAAAAAAGAAAAAGAAAAGAAAAGAAAAGAAAAATGGTCCTACTTGAATAACTGTATGGCACAACTTAAAAAATTGTAAAATGAACAACTATATATAGGCAGGCAGAAGGAAATAATACAAAATTAGGGTATAAATTAATGAACTGGAAATATCCCCTCTCCCAATTCCAAAAGATCAATAAAAGCAAGACTTTTGAAAAAACTCTCTCTTGGAAAATAATGAAGTCTTTGAAAAAATAAACAGGATCAATAAACTATTAGTAAGACTCACTAAGAACGTGAGAGAGAAACATAATAAACAATCTGAAATTAAAAGGGGAAAGTCATTATAGATACTACAGAAACTAAAAGGGAATCAGAGATAACCTTAAAAATCTTTATGCCACACAACATGAAAACCTGAAAGAAATGAATAAATTCTTAGTCTCCTAGAAATCCCCAAGGTTGAACCAAGTTGATCTGGAATATTTGAACAGATTTATCACTATTGAAGTCATAAAAAAGCTTCTCAAAAACAAAGTTCAGGCCAAGAGGAATTAGTGAATTAGTGAATTCTTTCAAACCTTAAAGAGCATTCACTGTCAATTATTTTCAAGCACTTAAGGGACACTGAAGAAACAAAATTGCCCCTAATAGTTTCTATGAAGCTACATTACCTTGATGCTAAAAGCAGATGGAGACAAGAAAAAAAGAAAAATAACAAACACAGACTGATACCCCTATGAACATAGATTTGAAGATCCTCAATGAAATTCTAGCAAATAGAATCCAATAACTCATCAAGAAGGTCATAAATCATGACCAAGTATTATTCATTCCAACAGATGCAGGGATGGTTAACATACACAAGTCAATTAAGATAATTCACCATATTAACAAAAGAAAAATAAAAATTGTATGGTCATATCAATAAATGCAGAGAAAGTATCTGAAAAGGTCCAGATCCATTCGTGACAAAAAATCTCAACAAGAGGGCCAGAGAGATATCAGAGTAGTAGGGTGTTTGCCTTGCATGCAACAGTGGTTTGATTCCAAATTTCTGTCATCCCATATTGCTCCCTGAGCCTGCCAGGGGCAATTTCTGAGTTCAGAGGCAGGAGTTATCCCTGAGCATCACTGGGTGTGACTCCAAAAATCAAAAATAAAATAAAAATCTTTCCCCGAGGTCTGGCACAAAACAAGGTTGTCCCCTCTCATGGCTCCATTAAATATATTACTGGAAGTACTTACCATAGTAATTAGACAAGAAAAAGATATCGGATATCAAGGGCATTCAGATAAGAAAGGAAGAAGTCAAGCTCTCACTGGTTGCAAATGGCATGATACATTATTTAGAAAATTCTACCAAAACTTCTACCAAAAAGCTTCTAAAAACAATAAATTTATATAGTAAACTTGCAGCTACAAAATTAATGTGCAAACTCATGGCTTTTCTATATACAAATAATAAAGAGAAAGACATTTAAAAAAATCCATTCACAATTCTACCTCTGAAAATCAAGTACCTCAGAATAAACTTAAATAAAGAGGTAAAAGATGTATACAAATAATCAACAAAACACTACTTAAGAAATCCCAGTATCCCATAAGGTCCCCTGCTAGGAGCAATTTATGAGCATAGAGCCAGGAGTAACCCCTGAGCACTGCCAGGTATGATCCAAAAAAACACAAAAAACGAATAAGTGAATAAAAGAAGAAGAAAAAGATAGAAGAAAGAAAGAAAGAAAGAAAGAA
>PVKC010021156.1:0-18278 GCA_004027635.1 Crocidura indochinensis | reverse complement strand
GGACCATATGAGGAACCGGGGGATCGAACCGCGGTCCATCCTAGGTTAATGCAGGCACCTTATCTCTAGCACCACTGCCTGGCCCCCCGGATTGGCAGGATTAAGATCATTAAAATGGCAATACTCCCCACAGCATTATACAGATTTAATGTGATCCCCTTAAAAATGCCCATGACAATCTTCGAAGAAGTTGATCAAGCAATTGAGAAGTTCATCTGGAACAAAAAACACCCTCGAATAGCTAAAGCACTCCTAGGGAAAAAGGAAAATTGGAGCCATTACTTTCCCCAACTTTAAAATGTACTATAAAGCAATAGTTATCAAAACAGCATGGTATTGGAATAAAGACAGACCCTCTGATCAGCGGAATAGGCTTGAGTTCTCAGACATTGTCCCCCAGACATACAATTACCTAATTTTTGACAAAGGAGCAAGAAATCCTAAGTGGAATAGGGAAAGCCTCTTCAACAAGTGGTGCTGGCGAACTGGTTAGCCACTTGCAAAACAGCGAAAATAGACCCCCAGTTAACATCATGTACGAAGGTGAAATCCAAATGGATTAAAGACCTCGATATAAGACCTGATACCATAAGGTATATAGAACAACACGTCGGTAAAACAATCCATGACATGATGAAGGGCATCTTCAAGGAGGAAACTACTCTTTCCAAACAAGTGGAAGCAGAGATCCACAGATGGGAATACATTAGACTGAGAAGTTTCTGCACCTCAAAAGAAATAGTGCCCAGGATACAAGAGTCACTCACAGAGTGGGAGAAACTATTCACTCAACACCCATCAGATAAGGGACTAATATCCAAATATACAGAGCATTGACAGAACTTTACAAGAAAAAAACATCTAATCCCATCAAAAAATGGGGAAAAGAAATGAACAGACACTTTGATAAAAAAGAAATACAAATGACCAAAATTGCTCCTCGTCACTAATCATCAGAGTGATGCAAACCAAAACAAAGATGAGATACCACCTCACACCACAGAGATTGGCGCACATAACAAAGAATGAGAATAATCAGTGCTGCCAGGGATGTGGAGAGAAAGGAACTCTTATCCACTGCTGATGGGAATGCCGTCCAGTCCAACCTCTATGGAAAGCGATATGGAGATTCCTCCAGAATCTGGAAATTGACCTCCCATTCGACCCAGCTATTCCACTCCTAGGGTTATATCCTAAGAACACAAGAATACAATACAAAAACCCCTTCCTCACACCTATATTTATTGCAACACTATTCACGATAGCCAGGCTCTAGAAACAACCAAGATGCCCTTCCAGAGACGAATGGCTAAAGAAATTGTGGTACATATAACAATGGAATATTATGCAGCTGTCAGGAGAGATGAAGTCATGAAATTTTCCTATACATGGATGTACATGGAATCTACCATGCTGAGTGAAATAAGTCAGCGGGAGAGAGAGAGAGACGTAGAATTGTCTCACTCATCTATGGGTTCTGAGAGAAATGAAAGTCATTTTTGCACCAATCCTCAGAGATAATGGGAGGAGGGTTGGAACTTCCAGCTCACTTCATGAAGCTCACCACAATGAGTGGTGAGTGCAGTTATAGAAATAACTACACAGAGAACTATCCTAATCATATTCATGAATGAGGGAACTGGAAAGCCTGTATGGAGTACAGGTGGGGGTGGGTTGGGAGGGAGGGAGATTTGGGACATTGGTGGTGGGAAAATTGCACTGGTGAAGGGGGTGTTAAAAAAATCAAAAAAGAAAAGAAAAAATAAGGCCTCCCAATTCTTACCACAGGCTGTGTTCTTCACACCGACTGTATAGAAAGAGGAGGTACAGTAAATGCACCCCATATACACCTCAACCCAGACCCTTACCTGGTCTGTATTGTGAATTTGGGGACAAAAAAAAGATAAAGTCAGACCTCTGTATCTAGAGATCTCGGTATCTGCACAGGTCAAGGAATGGAACTTATTATGAAGTCTTTCTTTGTGGTCCTAGTTCTGTTCCCTCAGTGTCATTTTAATCCGTCTTCTGTGGTTGGTGATTTTGGTCTTTGCGCTGATTTTAGGATGGTGCATGGAGTAGCCTCTTTCATTATGTTATCAGAAGACCCATGCAGTTGCTATGTCTCAGTCAGACCTCTGGAATTAGAGATCATGGTTGTTGTGCAGGTCGTAGATCAAACCCTAGACTAGGGCTTTTTTTTTTATTATTATTGGTCCCAAGATACATACTGCCCAGTCCTGGTTCTATCAGCCAGCCACCTGTAGATCATGATTTTGACTTTTGCACAGACCAAAGGGTGACAAGTCTTCTGATTTTGTCTTATCGTTAGCTGGTGAGGTAGGATAACCAGCTCTTAGGTCAAATTGTTCCCAATTTCTCCGTTGTCAGGATATCATATTAGAGCTGGCACTTGTTGGTGTCTGAGCAGCATTAAGGATGTCCAGAATGGGATTTGCTTCCTGTAGCTGTTGTGAAGAACTGTGTCATTTCTATGTCTGGGATCCAGGATTCAAGGCTGGACGGTTGGTGTCTAATTACTTGGGGTCTAAGTTGGGTCCATACGACATATTTTCAAGGTGGGAGATGCCCCTGTATTGTAAACAAGTATGAGTTCTTATCCCTAGTAGATAGGAGCTCATTTTTATACGCAAGATTTCTCCCTTTTTTAGTGTACCTTTGCAGGGAGAAATGGTGCTACATTATATTGCCGGTGCATTTGGGGGTGGAGAGAGAGAATAAAACAAAAACAGGCCACACCCCAAAAAAGATAAAAATAGAAATAAAAATATGTGAGCTGGTATATATATATATATATATATATATATATATATATATATATATATATATATAAAGATAAAAGATTTAAAAAAATGAAATACAAAAGGTAATAAAGGAACAAAGTGATGCAAGTGACTACCTTACATTTGGAGCAAAGCAGTTAAAGAGATAGTGTAATATAGGACTTATGATGGAAGTGTAGGTTTCCCTATTGTCTTTTTTTTTTGGGGGGGGGGTCATACCCGGCAGTGCTCAGGGGTTACTCCTGGCTCCATGCTCAGAAATTGCTCCTGGCAGGCACGGGGGACCATATGGGGCACCGGGATTCGAACCGATGACCTTTTGCATGAAAGGCAAACGCCTTACCTCCATGCTATCTCCCAGGCCCCTCCCTGTTGTTTTTTGAGATTTTCTTGTGGTGTGTGGGTTCTCAGGTGCCCTTTCATCACACACCCTGACCTTCTTGAGATTGGCAAACGATTTGCGGAAGGGAGGTCTTGGGAAGAGTTCTTGCATTGGGGATCCTTTTAGAGCTAAGTTAGATTTCTTTTTTTAATTAAAATATCAAATATGTCTCGTTAATCATTAATTATTTACATGGAAAATGACCTTGCATGGTAGATTAATAAACGAATCATGACATTTAGATCTGGGCTTTTGAAAAGTTTTCATTCTACTTTAACAGTTAATATATATTTAACAGCTCATATATTAATCCATATCAGGTAGTATTGAGAAATTAATTGAAAATAACTGTTCTTACAGGCCTCCATTCTTGGCTACCCATTATCTCTAAATAGCTGTTATGAAGGAGAAAAGTTGAACAAGAGTTGACATAAATCTTTTAATTTAAAAAATAAGAGAAAGATTAAGGTTTTAGCATTTTTATTGTAGCAAGCTGATCATGCTAAGACTATTAAGTCCAAAAACTAAAATATTGTTTGATCATAATTTGGATTCTTTTGATAAATTAAGACTTATGAAACTAGAAATAAGTATGAATATTAATAAAAATATTTTCTCATTTCTCTGTTAAGTAACATGACTCTAATTTATTTTTAAAACATTTTTCTTGTAATATGAGATTACTTTAAGCTAAAAGAACAGACAGAAAGAGAGATGACATGTTGGACAAGGGTTTACTTAGAATAAGTACTGAACAGATGTAAAGCAATAAATATCTTCATATGTCTCTATGCATCAAGAGGCAGGATTATTCTGATTTAGATACTTTGTCCCCAAATAAAATGTGTATTGTTTTCCTCCACATAGAGTTTTAATAAAATATTATAACACTGTAATTTTCCAAGCTGTTCATAACACAGTCATTTCAAGCATTAAGTGTTCAAACTACCAGTATATACCCCTTTACCAGTGTGCCCAATTTTCCATTCACTACCCTAGCCTGTCCCCCTGCAGGCAAAAACAAATTTACCTCATATGTTTGTTGCAACAAATTACAAATGGAATTATTATAACTTAGATCAATAAGAATCAATTTAAATAATTGGTGTTGCTAAAGTCAATATCTAAGGATTTCATGAGCTGTGGTTTGTGCTGGTCCAGCCTTCTGTGCTATGCTTTAGGCTCACCGAGCATGGTAGATCTATGCAGATTTTTCATCAGATTTCCTATGATACTACTGAGCCAACACTACTGGGACATTTGAGGTTTGGGATCTATAGATCAGAAACAAATTTGGTAACTTGGCAGTTTAGTAAGGTTATTTTATGAAACTGGCCTTATCTGTTGGAACTATAGCTGTGGTACTAGGTTGCTGTGGCTCATGCAGAAAGAGGACTCTGTCCACACCCTTTCTGAGAATGCCACTGAGGAATCAGCCAGGACTGGACTACACAACTATTATTTTCTTTTGGTGCTTGCTTGAAGAGCTGGGCCATTTTTTTCCACCAAAAAATTGGGAGGTGTGAACCCACATAGATTTTTTTTAGTAGACCTCTGCTAAAAGCATTATTAGCTATAGTTAAAATTAAATAATGAGTAAGATATTTTAATCTGTTCATTTTATGTTTTATAGATCTTTTAAAGCTAAAATATAGGCATTTGGGCAATATTGGAAATTTTCATCCACCTTAACATCATACAAAAATGAATTATTTTTTAATTTTTCTGTTATTTTTTTCTTTCTGATTCATGTGAAGACATGTGGATCTATACTTATTTTTTAACCATGAGTAAGTATCTATACTCTTTTAGTAAGCAATATTCCACAGAACTCTATTTTTAAATGTGCGCAATCAGAAATATCTTTAATATTCATCATAATTTAGCTATGTAATCTGCTTATAGTCATATATTTTATGTTTTAAAAACTATAATTGTTTTGGTTCTAGCGTAGCAGAGCAGGTAGGGTGCTGGCCTTACTTGCAGCCTGCCCTGGTTTGATTTACACCCCAGATGGCCCCCTAAAGCCTTGCCAAGAGTGATCACTGAACTCAGAACCAGGAATAAGTTTTGACTACATCTGGATATAGTCCCAAAACCATAAAAAACAAACCAAAAAATTGTTTTTGTTTTGCATCTCATTCTATACTTGTTGATAGTAAAGCTATCTTATTAGTACTTCTAAGGAGCATAATTTAATATTTTATCTAATAAATGAGTCTTGAATTCTGTTTTTAAACTTGATTTCATAACTCCATTTCATATATTTTGATTTTTTTGCTCCCTGTTTAAGCTGAGGTTTTCTTTCAGTTTTGTGTGATTTTATTTGTTAGTATCATTTTCAGACTTTAAGGACTGCTGATTGTGTTACAGAGCACAGAAATTTGGCTGTCTCTTGAATTTGGTGATTACTCACAATTTTGAGTGTCAATAGCTAGCTAGGCCACTGACTTTACCCATTTGGCCCTTGTATCTAAATGTACTATCCTCATCTATGTTTAAATGAGAAGGCTAACAACACACCTAGTTCAAAATCTGCTCCCTAATTAATCATTTTTGGAACTAAACATGAATTCTCCATTCCTATGTGTCCTAGAATGATACTTAAGCACGAATTTCATGTCAACAAAATGTTTAGAGCCTGTATTGGATTGAGTTTTACTCTACACATTTGTTTTACTCTAAACATATATAATTGATGTTATTTATCAAACCACATTCTTAGATGTATTAATATGTTGTTGTTGTTGCTGTTTTATTTTGCATCCATACTCAGCAACACTCAGGGTTTACTCATTGGCTCTGCACTCAGCAATTATTCCTGCCAGGGTGCAGTGCTTCTCAAATAGTGGGTTGAGCCCCCAGGAGGGGAGCGAGGCTCTGTAAAGAGGGACGAGTTTGACCTCGGCAAACACTGTCATATAAGCTAAGCCCCGTGCTTATGTCTCTGTATGTCTCTGGAGCTGAGAATTGCTGTGTCCTGCTTCAAACCCCACTTCAAAAAGCTGTGCATTGCAAAACGTGCTCACTGTGGGGACCGGGCGGTGGCGCTGGAGGTAAGGTGCCTGTGCTAACCTAGGACGACAGACCGCTGTTCGATCCCCTGGTTCCCCATATGGTCCCCGTGCCTGCCAGGAGTGACTTCTGAGCGAATAGCCAGGAGTAACCCCTGAGCGTCACCAGGTGTGGCCCAAAAACTAAAAACCAAAAACCAAAAAACAAAAACGTGCTCATTGTAGCCATTAATCCAGACATCACCACTAATTAAAAACTATAATATTTTTGTTTTGTAGGTTAAAGGTTTTTTTTCTTTAACAAAGATACTCTTTATAGTGGCGCAGGGGGGCGCTCGAAAAATGTTTTCTTCTTCCTAGGGGGGTATGACAGAAAATAATTGAGAAGCACTGTGCCAGGCTCAGAGAAACACAGTGATACCAGTTATTAAATCAGGTCAGGAGCATGCAAAGGAAATACATTTCCTACAGTTCTACTCTTCTGACCCCAGATATATTAACATTTACTGAGATGGCATTATTTCTTTACAGATGTTTTGCTTTTTTATACACTTTATTTTGCAGTTATATTAAACATTGAAAATTCTAGAAAGATAATATAATCTTCATTTTACTTCTTTTCCAGACTCAATTTTATTTTTTTACAGGCTTTAAAACCTTTGAAACATAGGTTACATAATCTTTACTGACTTTCTCAAATTTTTACCTCAGTTTATTATGTCTCATAGAAATGCCCCTTTTAAGAAATTTAATAAATTGATTAATATTTAAACATTTACATTGATACAGAATTCATTTAGCTTATCATTTAATTCAGTTTTTATCTCCCCATTTACATTTTTATAATTTTATTTCAAATCACTTAATGTAGTCATATTCTTCACTTTTTAAAAACTTTCTTTAATCTAGTTTAAATTCTTCATCTTTTCATTAAACTTATGACATTGCCATTATGAAAACAATATAAAACTTATTTTGTAGGTTATTTCACAATTTTGGTTAAAATGTTTATAGATTTGGTTAATTAAGCAAATTAAAAATTTTCCTGACAGTAATAATATGTTCTTTACAAAGTACATTTTTTATAATCTGAGAAGTAGAAAAATGACATTTTTTCCTTATTAGTGCAGTGTTATTTATATTCTCCAAAGCAAAGTTCTTGTTTTCCCTCTTATGAAATAATCTGTATAAAACTAGTCAAAACATTATCTGTCTGTAAAAAGTTCCATTATTTCTCCTACATTTAATATATACTGCTTATTCAATATTGAATAGTTTCTTCTATTAACTAAAAGTTTGTATAACTAAAGTTGTGGCTCTCTAATTTGATATTTATTGGATATCTAGTAGTTCACATGCTGATTATATGCTGCAATTAAAAAATCTTGCTATATCTTGTATTTTAATTTTATTCAGTGAGTTATTTACTTAATTTTATGTCTTTTTTTTTATCTCTAGAGTGTACCTATCATGGACATTTCTAAGTGTTCAATATGTAAATCATTCATATAACTTTTTGAGTATTCATTTACTTTTTAATGAAACAAGAAGTTTCATATTTTACCCTCTATTTTCTGCTCAATAAATATGAAAATATTTATTTCTGCTCATTTCTTACACTGAAGAAATTGTTATTAGATGCCAATATTTGAGCTGTAGCTACCATACAGAATGTCTATTAATTTTAATCACTTTCTTTGGACACAAAAAGCAAACTCCCAAGTTCTAATTCAACCACATAGTTTTTCACATTTTCCCACATTCTATATTTTTATATTTATTCTTTCATAACAAAAATGTTGATTTTCGGGACAGAACATGTGGCACTAGAAGTTAGGAGTTTGCCTTGCAAGCGCTAGCCTAGTACGGACCGTAGTTCCATCCCCTGGAGTCCCACATGTTCCCCCCAACCAGGAGCGATTTCTGAGCGCTTAGCCAAGAGTAACCCCTGAGCATCAACGGTTGTGACCCAAAAACCAAAAAAAAAAAAAAATGTTGGTTTTGACAATACCAAATATTCTTTAGTATTCTGGTACAAATGTGTTCAAAAGCATTCCTTTTGTAACAAAAAGCAAAAATATTCCAACATTTCAGAATTTATTTGCTTTTATATTTTTTCTTTTAACTGAGGGTATATAATCAAAGAAATTAATTCTACGTCATTTGACATAGTATAGTTATATTGTTCATAAGAAATAATGTTTTTTTTAGTGAGTGTATAGGATTTACAAATTGTTTTTACATTCTTATTGATTTTATTTTATAGTAGCTAGAACATTCTTATAAATCCAAATATAAAAATAGATGATTTACTCAGAAAAGTTTTCATCTCTTTATTTTATTTTATCCTGTTTCTTTCTGTTTTCTTTTTAGGTGCTCAACTTAATTAGTTTGTGTGTGTGTCTGTAATTATTTGTGTGCAGTTTAGCAAAATAAGCCAGAATGTGCTGTGTGTTGAGCAAAATTCTAATATAGTTCTAAATGAGTGCATCAAAATTTAAAGTCACCTCTCTGTAAGTGTAAGTCATTGATCCTAATTACTATACTATTACTCTCACCCCAGCCATTTTAACTTTTAAAATTATAAAACTTGGGGTTGAAAAAGAAAAAAATATGTCTTTCCGATGAAATCTTTTATCAATTTCAGTATCTACTATGTTATACTGCACCTACAATATAAACTTGTATTTTCTATTTGACTTTATTCAATAGCAACATTGGAGTTGAATTAGAACTTAAGAACATTTTCTTTCTCTGTCCACTGAAAGGGATTAAAATTAATAGTGTGTCACTTTTAATTAAAATTATAAACGTGTCAGCCCATCAGCACTGTCCTTTCTCTCAATTGTAATTTTGGCAAAACTTCAGAACAGTTGGAAATAGTTCTCTTGACATAGTTTGAAAGTAGGGAGGTACAATTCTGTGCATAGTATTGCTATTTTTGCTTCCATAGCTTCTATAGGCAACACATGTCTGTATCTTCTGCAAGCCTCTATTGCAAATGGAGGATGTTATCTGTGGACAAGACTTTGGATTTAACAGAAGAAAAAAAATGGAGAATAATATCTCAGGTAGGTATAGGACAAGAAATGACCCATAATGATGATAATGTGTTGAGTTAGAAGATCAAGAAATTAGCATATTTTTATACTATAAAATAAGACACACCCTCCAAGTGCATCTTTTTTTTTTTGGTTTTTGGGCCACACCCAGTGACGCTCAGGGGTTACTCCTGGCTATTAGCTCAGAGGTCGCTCCTGGCAGGCACGGGGGACCATATGGGGAACCAGGGGATCGAACCTTGGTCCGTCCTATGTTAGCACAGCCAAGGAAGGCACCTTACCTCCAGCGCCACTGCCCGGCCCCCCTCCAAGTGCATCTTATGGAGTGAATACCACCTGGAGCTGAAGCCTGAGTGCAGGGGAAGAGAGCGGCTAAAAACTATGTGCATCTTATGGTCAGGTGCATCTTATAGAGAAAAAAAATACAGTGTATAAAGATTGGGACATAGTGCCAGAGAGCATAATAAATAAGGTGTTTGCAAGCAGCAGACAGGGGGTTGATACCTGAGCCCTGCTATGAGTTATCACTGAGCACAGATCAGAAGTAGACTTGAAGCATAGACAAGTGTGACATCCTCCCCAAACAAGCAACATATATTTGGAACATAGCATTAAGAGATAGATGCCTTTAGGAGATGAGTGAGAGAGAAGCCAAAAAAAACATAACACCTCTATACCTACATTTCAATTTACTTATGCTATTATTTGTAAGCAAATAGGCTCACTAGGAATCAAAGCAATAATACAATACACTGCATTGAATATGGCCAACCAGGCTTCAGTGTTTGGTACTGCATATGGTTTCCTGAGCACTTTCAGGAATAATCCCTGAGTACAAAGTCAGGAGTAAACACTGAGCATTGCCATATGGGGCCACAAAAACAAATGCACACACAAAAAAGAAAGATTATTAATTATGTAAAGATTATGCATTTAAAAGAAGACCTGGGATCATGATTCCAGAAGACAACCTTCCCTCATTCTGACCTCTAGTGAACTTGATCCATTACAAGGATATTTACTTCTTCCCTGTGCCCTAACATTACTCTTGGCATTTCCCCCTTGTAACAATATCTAATTTAGTATCCCCTACAGATGTTGTAGACAGTTTCACACTGGAATTCTCAGATCTAATGTGCCATTGTTTCCCAAGTTTTATATATGCTATAAGGGTAGTTCTCAGAATAGTTCAAATATAAAGCTGTGTTGTGAATTGGGTATTGTGAATTTCCCGAAATTACCTTTAGGGATCTAGTTAGGAATAAAATGTAATGCAAACATTTCTTTCTACAGCAGGCCTTATTACTAAAAGCTTCATATGTTTTGAGAGACTCATATAGGAGAGGGGAAGAGGATATTTCTTGCTCTGTAACCCCAAATAGTATATTGATTCCTTTTATATGCCTATCCAGTACCAAAATGAAAGCATCTCTTTTATTGTAGAACTTGAATATTCTAGACTGTTAACACACCTGCCTTATATGAAGCCAAGAAAAATAAACCAAACAATGCCAGTCATATTTCATTAACCTCAATTTTGAATTATTCACTATAGGTACAAAGAGCTAGAGATCTGGGCTGGAGTGGTAGCACAGTGGTAGGATGTTTGTCTTGCACGAAGCTGATATAGGATGGACTCAGGTTCAATCCCCAGCATATCATATGGTCCCGTGAACCAGGGGATATTTATGAGCACAGAGCCAGGAGTAATCCCTGAGTGCCCCCAGGTGTGGCCAAAAACAAACAAACAAGCAACCCCCTAAAAAAAAAACTAGAGACCAAAAATAATCTATGTCAGTGAGAATGGAAGTCACTGTCACATACTGGAATTCTACGAGTAGTAAAAATTTAGTTTATAGAAGCAGATTTTACCTGACCTAGAACTAGCCTTACAAATTTACATTCCCTGTAACAGGAGTATTCTCAGTAAACTAGTTCTGTGATATAATTTTGGATAGTGCTATAGATAATTTATCTATATAATTTATAAGTCTGTACTCTTCATATTGTTTGATACTCTTTTATATAATTGCCTCTACTGCTACTGCCTTTATTTAGAAAATCTAATTAATATCTTTCTATCTTTTAGATACTTGGTAAGTCATTCTAACATACAAGAGAATTTATTATAGATATTTCATGTAAAAAGTTAAAAACATAAGATTAAGAATTATTTTTAGTAGCGAAACAAAGGATAAATTGGCTTGTTTTGAATTTTCTAAAAGCAAAAAAAAAAAAGAGCACTTTTGGTTATATTCTTAGTACCAAGGTGATTAATGATTTTGCAGCAAACTTTTCCCTCTGTATAGTGAATTTTTGCTTATTTCAGAAGTGCGCTGATCACTGAAGAAAGGTATTTATGTATTTGGATATAGTTCTTTTAAGGGCTTTTAGTTTCTTAAAGGGGCATGCAATTTGCCAATACGGGCAAAATAACACCTTCTATGGGAATTGCAATATTCAGACTGGAGCAACAATAAAAGAAGCCTGAGACATTGTCTGGGAAGAAAAGAGCTGCAGGCAGAAAAGGACTGATAGAACATATAAACTGAACATTCAATTATTTTCTAGGGGAACGAAAATTGGAATTCGTTTTTTAGAGCAAAATAAAGACCTTTATAAGACCATTAGTTTTTTTGTTTTTTATTTTTTTGGAAAAAACTTCAAACAGTTGGCATTCACAAATATGTATTCAAAAACATGAGATATTTTTCAATCTGTCTAACCATAAATTAATTGACACACTGACCAAAAAGTCATTTTAATTTGTTACAAGAATTTTATAATAAAAATTGTAGATATTTTGAAAAATTGCAAATACATGTGAAAAAAATAGTTTTGATTGATTTAACCAATGATAATTATTTATGATTGTTTTAACGTTTAGAAAAACTACTTTTTATGAAAACAAATTCTAAATGTTAGTCACCTGTAAGTAATTTTTAAATTATTTTCTTACAGATAAAATAAACAAACAAAAGCACACCCTTTCTAATTATCTGAAAAATAACTCACATTTTATAAAATACTTATACATTCATGAATAAAAATTATCTTTAAACTAAGAACAGTTATGCAAAGTGAATACATTTACTGATGTTCATGCTTAGCATTCATAAGAATGATGAATACTAACAAAAACATTTACTAGTATCTGTGATTGATTATACTTTTTTCAAATCTGTTGTTAATCAATATACTGTTTTATATTATTCGGATGTATCTCAAAGCTAAAGAACATGTTTTCAGCTCTAACCTTTATAGAGATATTGAGCACCAAAGGTCACCAACTATTTGAAAATATCCTTGGTAAACTTTTAAATATATTTTTATTTCAAAGCCTATGAGATACAAGACTTTAATTTATAAAAGATTTTAATAGCGAATTTTGTATATTGGAGGCTCAATTCGATAGTTATAATCTGGAATATTTTACTTTATTCGTCCATTGACTTACTTTTAACTAAAACACATCGACGATTTTAAATATATTAAACACTATACTTCCTACTATCATACATTGTGGTGAGCAAACAGATTTGGTCTTTAATTCCTTTTGAGTGAAAGCCATTCTAAGAATAATTTATATCACAAGTAAATTTATAATTGTTGTCATGTGCTATAAAACAATGTGAAAATAAACTAAGAAATAATGGAGTGTTCAATGGAGAAAAACTGAAAACCTTTCCTGTAAAATCTGGTATGAGATAAGGCTTTCCCCTTTTGCCACTTATATTGAACATGGTATTGGGAGTACTTGTCATAGCTATTTGAGCAAGACAAAGATATCAAAAGCATCCAGATAGGAAAGGAAGAAGTGAAGCTCTTATGGTTTGCAGATAACATGATACTGAATGTAGAAAATCCTAAAGACTCTACCAAAAAGCTTTTAGGAAAAATAGATTTGAATAGAAAAGTGGTAGACTATAAAATCAGCATGCAAAAATCAATGGCCTTCTTATATGCAAATAATTACATACAAGAAATATACATTAAAATAATAATTTTATTCAGGGCCTGGAGTGGTGGCACAGTGATAAGGCAGTTTTGCTTGCTGCTGACCTAGGACAGACCTTAGTTTGATTCCCTGGCGGCCCATATGTCAACCAAGCCAGGAGTGATTTCTGAGCTCATAGCCAGGAGTAACCCTTAAGCATTACAGAGTTTAGCCCTCAAACAAACAAACAAAAAAAATCAAAAATATTCACAATAGTGACACAGAAACTCAAATATTATGGAATCAAAGTAATGAAAAAGGTGAAGGACCTATACAAATAAAACTATGACAATGTTTTAAGAAATAAAATAGGACAGAGGAAATTGAGACATATACCCTGTTCCAAGACTGGGAGGATCAACATAATTAAAATGGCAATACTTCCCAAAGCATTGTACAGATTTAATGCAATCACTCTAAGAATACTCGTGATTCTTCAAAGAAGTGGATCAAACAATCCAGTAATTAATAATTAAATAATTAATGCCCACAAAATACTAAAGTAACCCTTTTGAAAAAATGTGGGATCACTTTCCCCAACTTTAATTGCACTACAAAGCTATAATTATAAGCAGTATGGAACTGAAATAAACACAGATCCTCAGATAAATGGAATAGACTTGAGTATTCAGAGAAGGACCTCCAGACATCAAATCAATTAATCTTTGATAAAGATGCAATAAACTCAAAATGAAGTGAGGAAAGCCACTTCAGCAAATGGTGTTAGGATAACTGGCTAGCCACATGCAAAAGAGAGAATTCAGGTCTCTATCTAACACCATGTACTAGGTCAAAACTAAATGGATTAAAGACCTTGATATCAGACCTGAAACTATAAGGCAGATAGAAGAAAACATATGTAAAACACTCCATTACATTGAAACTAAAGGTATCTTTAAGCATGAGACACATCTGTCCAAATAAGTAGAAGCAGAGATAAATATTAAATATAAATTATCTATATTAAATGTAAACTATATTAAACTTAGAAGCTTCTACACTTCAAAGGAAATAGTGTCTAGGATACAAAGGTACAAAGGCCACCCACTGAATAGGAAAAACTATTCACCCAATACCCATCAGATAAGGGGCTAATATCTAAGACATACAATCTACTAACAGAATTTAACAAGAAAAAACATCTAACCCCATTATAAAATGGGGAGAAGAAAGGAACAAACACTTTCTCAAAGAAGAAATACAGATAGCAAAAGGCACATGAAAAAAAGTGCTCCACATCGCCATTCATCAGAGAGATGAAATCAAAACTACAATAAGGCATTATTTCATGCCACAAAGACTGGCACACATCAAAAAGACTAAGAACAACCAGTGCTGGCCTGGATGCAGGGAGAAATGAACTCTCATTCACTACTGGTGGGAATACCTCTAGTCCAGCCTTTCTGAAAAACAGTGTTAATATTCCTAAAATAAACTTGGAAATTGATATCCCTTATTATCTAGCATAATCACAACTAGGTATATACCCTAGAACCTTAAAAACCACAATACCAAAATGCTCTCTGCACTCCTATGTTTATTGAAGTACTACTTACAATAGCCAGAATATGGCAACAATCCAGATGTCTGACAATAGATGAGTGGCTAAGGAAACTGTGGTACTTCTATAGAACTAAATACTATGCAGTCATTAGGAAAAATGAAGTAATGAAATTTGCTTATATATGTATGGACATGAAAACTATTATCCTGAGTGAAATAAGTCAGAGAGAGAGACACAGAATAGTCTTATTCATCTATGGAATATAATAAAAATAAAAGACAATATGACAATACTACCCAGAGAAAATAGAGATATGGGCAAAAGGACCAGCCAATGATATGAAGCTTACCACAAAGAGTAGGTTTTGCAGTTAAGTTAGAGAAATAACTGCACTAACAACAGCCATGACAATGATAGTAAGAGAGAGAAATACGGTGCATGTCATGAAGATAGGCAGGGGATGGAGAAGGAAGGAAATGGAGGATATTTATAGTGAGAAAGTTGCACTTTTGAAGAGAAGTGTACATTCTATTACTAAAACGCAGCAATGAACATTTTTGCTTGTCACCCTTGCATAAGGGCCATGCTATTCTCTGTATCTTTCCAATTTTAGTGTATGTGTTGCCGAAGTGAGCACAACTATGAACATTTTTGTAACCAAGGAGTTTAAATAAAATAATTCTTTTAAGAGAGAGAAAAAGAAATAATGAAGTGTTAAAGGTACATAGTCTACATTCTGATAGTCCTGATATTTCTAAGAACAGTCAAGTGACCATCAAAAATTATTCTTTTGTTAAATTGCATTAATTATTAATTAATTTTAAAAGATCTATTTAGTAGATAAACAATCTCTATAGTGTATATCTGTGTATATACATTATAATACAATATAATATTAATTGTTGTATAATAATGAATTATAATACATTAGCATAATATATACAATACAATATATACATTGTATAATATATACAATATACATTGTATAATATACAATATATACATTGTACATATATGCACATATATGAATATATGCAGTAAAATTATATATCAAGTTTATATGTAGTATTTATAAATATTAGAAGGGTTCACTTGACTAGAAGGCTCAGAGACAATTTTTTGAGAACCTGAAAAGTAAATCTTCATATATAAATTGGATAGCCAAAAGAAAAGTGTTTTAGTTACAAGAAGATTATGTATTTATGCAGCCTTCCTGATTGTGTAGACTAGATGATGCTCTCTATAGTTCTAACAAAGTGCTCACTGCACACTCTGCCCTTATCAGTCACAATGGTGTATGTGAATAAGCTAGGATATTATACCAAATTTACTATTGCTTATAGAAAAAGAGCTCTGGAATCCCAATGAAATAAATTTCTAAAGAAGATATTCAAAGACCTGAAGAAAACATTAAAAAGATTTTAAAATGAATTCTCAAAAAATTGAAAACAAGCAAAAATTAATTAAAAAAAAGACTATGTTTATGACCCTTAAACATGCTAACCCAATTTAGACTTGGTGCAGGAGTCACTATAATGTTGATAGCAAAGAGTTGTTATTCTTAATTATTTCTATCACAGAAAGCCTTTTAGCTCCAGTATAATGCTTCTTAAGATATCTGTTTACTAACTACTGATCAATCCAGGTAAGGTTGTAAAGAACTTGTCATTTTAGCCTTGCAGGAATTAGCACCAACACAGTTTTAACACCAGTACTTCCCTGGAGATTCTCTAATATGGAACTGCACTAGTGTTTATTTCTTTGCTCAGCCTCATCCTGTTTTATTTCTTGTCACTTTACACATGTGGCTCCCAAGAGTGCTTCTAGACAAACATACTTCACTCTAAGCTCCATAAAAACTCTATCTCCCAAGGAGTATAAACACTGATATAAAGTAAGCTAAGCAAATAGAACTCTTAAGAACATGAAATGACATAGAAAATGCCAGAAATAAGGAAATAAATTGGATAAATTTTTCAATAGTATGTAAAACCACTTCATAAGCAACCATGTATAAAATTGACTCCCAGAAAACAGTCAATTATATTAAGGGCACCATTAAGAAAAGTCTACAAAATCTAGTTGAAATGTGCCAAGATAACTTAATGTAAGTCTGTACCTGTAGTTTGATCAAGATTATTAAATAAATAAACAATACATCTATGAAATGCAAGGATTTCTTTTCCTAAAATACATTGCATGACTCTTTCAAGTGTACATTTTTCTCATTTAATTTAAAACAAATATGGGGATTCACATAGTTGACTTTAGAGGTGATAGAGGACACAAAGAGGAAGAGGAAAATAAAAGACATAAAAGGTGGTGCAGCTAATAAATGGTTTCTTAATTAACTGATATTCACTGTATACCACCTTGGTCAGGTGGTATACTACATACTTAACAATTCTTCCAGAATTGATGGAGTCTTCAGAAAGAGGAAAGGCGAATGAATGCTTTTGATATAGAAGCATGCAAGTTTCCTAGTAATGGTTCTAGCCTGAACATAAATTCAGGTGATACTAGGGAGGCATTAAAATCATTTTGAAGGGGATACTTTTATAATGAACAAATTTCAGTTAAATTTGATCAAATTTGTTAGTTTTAAAATTCAGACATGAATAGAAATTATAGAATTGTGATAGAGGGCAGTGCTATTTGTAGAAGTCTAAACAGATACTATTTGCATAAAAAAGAAAAGAATATAAAGGAACGGGGCTTGCAGATTATTGTACAACAATATATATGTTCAGCAAGTAGAAAGGCAGACAAATCTCAGTCCACTTAAAATATTCCTTATGGATATGAAATCTTTAGCACATCAGAGAAAAGTGTGAATTATGCTTAAGTCTATCCTCTTTATAATGTTTCTGATAATTAAGGACACCAAGTAGATAATTTTGAGTAAATTAACATGTAAATTCAAATAGCATTATTAATACTCTTACGAAGATAAGATTGTAGTTAATATTACATAATATGTTGTTAATTTGAAATAAACAGAAACCTAAAATACTGAAGGCTAAGAAATCTAATAAATTTTTATGTCAAAGATTCCATTAAAACTTTCATATCTAAGAATATTGACAACAAAAATACAAATCATCTAAATTATGTAAGTTTGTTTGAAACTATATGCAGAAGAAAATGTATTATTTGAAATATAATTTTGGGGGTAAAGCAATAAGATAGATGATAAGGTACATGCCTTGTTAAGGCTGATCCTGATTTGATCCCTGGCATCCTGTGCCAAGTTTGATTAAAACGTCAGAGCCAGGAGAATCCTTGACCACTACTGTGTGTGGTCCAAAAGTAAAAATAAAACCAGCAAAAATTTTAATTAAAAGATAAGAAATGCAGGGGCCAGAGAGATAGCATGGAGGTAGGGCATTTCCTCGCATGTGGTTAGAATCCTGGCATCCCATATGGTCCACCGAGCCTGCCAGGAGCGAGTTCTGAGTATAGAGCCAGGAGTAATGCCTCAGCGCTGCCGGGTGTGACTCAGAAACAAACAAACAAAA
>PVKC010021155.1:0-18281 GCA_004027635.1 Crocidura indochinensis | reverse complement strand
TTTTCTTTTCAACCATACAAATTCAAATCAGATTTTCTTTCCAAAATAACAATAAAACAACAACAGCATTACCATCTGGGCGATACTCAACCATCCTATTTTCTGCCATATTCTATTTATTCTTGTTAAACTGTATTTTGACCATTGCTATCATTTTAAAGACTATATATTTTTTCCTTTGCAATCTCATGAGGCTTCTTCTCTGGACTCTTCCCATCAGCCACCCCCTCCCCATTCCCATACATCTATTTATGGATCATTATCCCCTTTTCCATCAACATCTTCTCAGCATAGCTGAATGCTCCAGGGAGACTGAACTGGTGTGACGCTCGGCCATGATGAATGGGTTTCTTTTCACTCTTTTGTAATGCCCTGGCTTCCACGGAAAGCAGCTAATTTCTTTGTAGCTACTTGGAGTAGATTAGGTTGCCAGTGTTGCTGCTTATCTCAATATAATATCAGTGATACAGTTGGTACAATCATCATCTACAGATCTGGGGAAAATATTACACAGAAGCTCTAGTAATTGATTAGTGGGTATTTCCTGAAATGAATCATATTCAAGATGATGCCATTGTTCTCAGCCTGTTTCAGAGAAAATTAAGATCTAACAGAGTCTATTTGTTTGCTATTTGCTAATGACCATTTAGTCCTGGAGTAACTTCTCTGTCTTCTTCACAGTTTCTCAGTGTTTGGCCATTAGCCCTTACTTCTTGGTCCAATAATTCTGAAACTTTCTCAGGTATGTGGTGGGTTTGTGATGCACTTGATTCTGAGTTTTTGTCCACTGAGTTTAGTGGCTCTGAGATCCCACTGATGTTTTGGTCTTTGAAAATGTAGGCATTTTCTTTGCTAAATGTAGGCCTCTCTCTTTTTGTCTTGCCATTCCAAGCCTAAAAGATAATGAGAAGAAAAGACTTAAGTGAGAGTTGTGTGTGTGTGTGTGTGTGTGTGTGTGTGTGTGTGTGTGTGTGTGTGACACATACATACTGCCTGTCCTCCCACGGCTTACTTCTATGGTAATGGGTTGTAACAACAAAGAACAATAGCCACACAATTTTAGACTTTACTTTAGACTAGAATCCTTACTTCTACTTTCATACAGGATTTATGGTGCTGTTTATACTGAGCACTGAATTGCATACTGTGCCTTAAAAAGTTAGTCAGGGTGGAAAGTGAGAAGCCACCTCACTTCTGCTACACTGTCAGGCACTTTCTGTGAACTAGAGTAATTGTGCTTTAGAGTTTTACCTTCAGGGCTCTGAGCAATTGTACAGCTGATAAAGAGTTTACCTTGAAGTAGTAAGACTGAATTCTATTCCCAGAATCCCAACCACCTCCAGGAGTAATCTCTGACTGCAGAGTCAGAAGTAAACCCTGAATATTGCAGGATTACCTTCAACTTCTTATTTAATCTTAGAACCATTGTGTGTCCTGAGTTGTATCTTTCCAATGAAAAATTCTGTTTTAGAAAAGTATCTTTTCAAGGAAAGCAATTCAATTCCAACATAGATCAAGATAACTTAAAGAGCTGCTTTTAGCTTCTCGAATTGTCCTACCCTTCTCTCTCTCTCTCTCTCTCTCACTCTCTCTCTCTCTCTCTCTCTCTCTCTCTCTCTCTCTCTCTCTCTCTCTCGGTTTTTGGACCACACCCGGTGATGCTAGGGGTTACTTCTGGCTATGCACTCAGAAATTTCTTCTGGCTTGGGGGACGGACCATATGGGACGCAGGGAAATCAAACCATAATTCGTTCTAAGTTAATGTATGTAAGGCAAACGCCCTACCACTTGTGCCACTGCTCCAGCCCCTGACCTACCCTTCTCTTTAAAAGAATAAATGATAGGCCAGAAACTTGTAGTACTAAATAAAAGAGCCCCTAAAGAGGTGAGGTTCTGAGAATCGACAGAGCTCATCATGTCCTGTTTCTCAAACTTATTTTTTAAATGATACTAAAAGGAAAGTAATATAGAAGCAATAGACTACCTCATGATTCTGCACACCATTAGTTTATTTTTATTTGATTGTATATTTTTGTCCCCCTGTGTTGCACGAAAATGTGGTTGAGTCCACTGCAGATATATCCAGGGTCCCCTAATACCTTCCAAATTGAGTGACCAACTCCCATTTCTCTAGGAGACCTTGGCAATAATCATCTGCAATAAATGACTCAAATAAATATATTTGTGGGGGGACAAAAGGTTTGGCCAAAAGAGCCTAATTCTCCCTGGTTCGATCTCTCTCTCTCCTCTCTGTCTGTCTCTGTCTCTTTTTTTGTCTCCCTGTCTCTGTCTTCTCTTCGTTTTTCTTTAGCTCTTCTACTTATTCTCTAGCAATCTCTCTTTCTCTCCTAATCTTATTCAGCTTCTTAGTCAGCTCTTCTTATTCTCTATACGTCTTCTTTCTGTGGGCCCTTTTCCTTATTCTATTAGTCTCTCCCTGAATCTCCCCATCTCTCTTCCATCTGTCCTTCTGTCCCCTCCCCCCTTTTATCCTCTCTCTAACTGTCACTCTCCAACTGTCACTGTCCAACTGTCTCCTTTGGCCTCCCCTTCAAAGCTTCTTTATTTATTAATACAAAATAAATACAATACATAAATAAATATAAAATACTCTATAATTCCCCCTTTTTAGTAAACATAAAAATGCAACTTTATATATATATGACTTACACTCCTCCATCAAAACCTTCATGCAAAATAAATACAATACATAAATAAATATAAAATACTCTACACCCCTGAATCTCTCAAGTGGTACTCAAGAGACTGGGTCCCTACAAGTGATTCTTCGCCAACCAGCCTACTGCAGTTCAATGGAAGGACCTAAGGAAGCATTGCTGCTTGGGTCCTGTAGTGCTGAGGATTACCCCAGTCACTAATAGTTCCGAGTCCTTCAGAACTGCATATGGTAAGCTTGAGTAACCATGTTGATGTGTTAGGCAAATACCTTGACCATTGAACTAGCTCCAGGCTCATTTTCTTTTAGGAGCTGTGTTGCTCAAGTAAGCCCTCTTAAACATTAAAACTTACTACCTACTTACATGAATAGCAATATGAACTATATTTTACCTTCTGACCCAATAAACACATATAAATTTAATCAATTTTTTACTTATACGTTCTTGGCCTATTCTAAGCAGGTTCACTCATTTTTCTACTCTGCTTTATTCTTTCCTTTGAAATAATTCTGTTCCTGGACTAATAAAATACTGATAAAAATTATAATACTGATAGGGGCTGGAGAAATAGCATGGAGGTATGACATTTGCCTTGCATACAGAAGGATGGTGGTTTGAATTCCAGCATCCCAGATGGTCCCCTGAGCTTGCCAGGAGCTATTTTTGAGCATAAGAGCCAGAAGTAACCCCTGAGCACCCATGGGTGTGACCACAAACCAATATATATTATATATATATTACATATATATATGTAATACTGATAAATAATTCTGATATTAAATACTGATTTTGATACTGAACACATAGGAGAAATTGAGGCTCCAAGAGGTTCCAAGTTTGTGGCACAGCGTCATGCAAAAAGGCATCCTCAGTATTTTATTTCATCTCTGTGGGGATTCAACTTCCCTGGAGCAGAACTAGGATGAATTTCCTTTTCCTGAATCCCATTTCAGAATTTTTCAGTCAAGGAAATGTTGCCAAAGAAGAGGGCCTTCCCCTTGCAGAATTTGTAACAGGCGTGGGTAGAAGTGGGCAGCAAAGTGAATTGGTGGGAGACTCTCACCACGCCCCCAACACAATGAGCCTTGCCTAAGGTCACAAGAACAGGGCTGTCTAATTGCAAAGCCTAGGAATCTTTTCTGATTGTCTATCTTGGTTTCTCAGTAAAACCATGTAGCCAGTCTTCCATAATCAAGCTACACACTTTGCTCAGTTTAATCCAATTAGTCAGGGTTGGATGTTTTCTAAAAGCTCTCTGGTTAGTTGAATATAGAGCTACCACCTTAAGGCTCTGTAGAAGCTATTCCTTAAAATTTTTTACACATATTCTTCAAGCCCCAGTGTAAATAAGTACTTCCCAGTCCCCTAGAGACCAGAATTAAATTCACAGTCCAAAGTGACCGCTTTTCTAATATAAGATTCATTCCGCATATAGATCTGCTTCTTCATGTAGTCTTCCCTAGTAGGCACTGTCCAGATTGGATACAAAGCCATGGCTTACTCATTTTTGTATTCCAATATACAATAAATATTTACAGAATGCTCTTAGCTCAAGTTGATCTTTTTTTTAAACCAGCCAGAACTCTGAAATATGTGATTTAGCTGTAACTACTATTGAGGTTGTTGAAAATTCTCCCTAGGGTCTCTTAGCCTTAGGATAAGGGGAAATCTCCATTTTAGACTCAGCAATATCCTGACCAGGGAAAACAGCCCACTATGAAATGCAGTGGGACTGCAATGCCCCTCTCGCGTGACTTGAAAAGATTTCTCTTCCAATCTTTTTGTTTTGTTTTGTGGGGCTTGGGGTCTCCTCCCCTGTAGTGCTGGGGCCACCAGGGCTGCCCCCCATAGTGCAGTTGAGGTCATGCAGTGCCAAAGATCAAACCCAGGCCTTGTGCATGCTAGTCCTGTGTTCCAGTACTTCCAGCTCCTTACCCAACCACTTCCCCCAGTCTTATTTATTCAATATTGTCCCTTGGGTGTTCTAATTTCTGACAAGACAGTGTGGTGTAGTGTGCAGAACTTTGGACAGGAAGCTGGGACGAGGAACTTCCTGTCCTGGTCATGACCGGCCATGTGTCGTGCAGAAGGTCCTCACTCTTCCTCTTTGTTTGCTGGGAATGACAACATTCCTAACTCAATTGTCACTCTCTGCTCTTTCCCCCCCGGGGATTATATAAAAAACTCTTACATAAGAAAAAGAAAAAGGCTTCATCCAGGTCCTTGAGCTTTACTGAAGACAGCTTTGTATAAATATAAGATACCTTTTGTTATTGTTTGTAGTTCAAGGGATTTGTGGGAAGACGTGGGGAGCCAGCGATGCTCATTTTTCTAAGCAGAAAATAGCTGCTGGAAAAACAGGCCGATGTGCAGAGCACAATGTTCTTATCGAGCAGACAGCATTATCTTGCTCAGGCAGTCATGAACACAAAACACCTGGTGCACAAGTTTCCTGCCCCTTCACATATTTTGAAAGAAAGAGCCCTTTACCCTGACCTGTCAAGCAATGATCTTCTTGAACTTCTGTCCACAGACCCTGCAACCATTATCTTAGCTTGTGCCTGTAGATTTCAATAGTAAACATAGCAGATTCTCCATTCAGAGGGCATCTTCTCTTGCTAGCACTCAGACCTTATCAGATGCACACACACACATTTCTTCTTCCTTCAGTGCAGCCTTTAGATGGGCTGAGGGTCAGGGGTTTCCTGCTGCCTCAGCCCAACATTGTGTTAGGTTGGGGAGTAAGGGGTGTGGGGGACAGGATGGGACACGGTGACCTTGAACAAATGATTCTATCCTGGCAATGGCTTAGAACCTTTGGAAGAAAAAAAAAAAGCAAAAGAAATCCACAGAAAATATAGCAAGAGCAATGTAAACCTATTCAGAGTGAGATTTGCTTTTTCATGCTCAAAGGTGTTAAGTATTGATGATGAAATGAGGCAGATTGACCTGGATAAGCCACTGAACCACTGTGTGATTTTAACCAAGTTAAGAAACTCTCCACCTATGGTTAACTTTACATTTGCGGAAAACTTGAGTGCTAACAAGACTTCCTTCACTGGTATGGGGGAGCATAGAATGGTATAAATATAGGTAAACCTTTTAGCCCAATGCCAGGCATATTGAAATTGTTCAAACAATGTTTTGCCACGACTGATTTTCAGGGAGACAAACCAAAACTGGAGTTACTTTGCCTATGCAGTGGAAATATTTCTTTTCAATCACGATAAAATACTAAAAATATTAAGTGTTATATGTAAATTTGAGAAGATTGAAGTTACCCACTATTGCATTAGAAAGGAAGGAAAATGTCTTTTCTACCTTCCTGAAGATTTGATTCATCTATTAGATGGATGGACAGATGGATAGGCAGATGGATTACTACCACTAACACAAGAAATGCTCATCTGGATAATTTTCATTTCTTTTAAAAATCAAAACTTCAAGATTTAGAGCCCAAGGAATTCTTTACATTCCTCTTGGCAGAGACCTAGACAAGGCTCAGGCCCATAGCTAAGCCATGATGTCACAGGCCATGAAGGCTAATGAGCAATTTGGATACCTCACATAAAAGCCTGGTCTTGATTTTGTAACATCATCTTGTCAAATTGTAAACTTCCACCTTTCCCTTATAATGCTGCCCAAGGAGTGACCATCATATTCCTTCTGAAATGACCATAGCCACACTCTTAAGTTCCTGAGGGTTTCTGGTCTTACAATAATTACTTACTGGATAAAAGCAGTATCCTTATGCCTATTGATAAAACACTTCACATCTATTCCTGCTTCTTCTACCATCTTATCTCCTACAATAATAAATGCCCAGTGCTCCAAACACCAGGCCTTTTCTGAGTATCTTTCTATTAATCTGAATACCATTCTTAACCTTTGTTAACCTTGCACACTCCTGCTCACTACCAGAACAAACTCTGGTATCATTTCTAATTGGAAAAAAAAATAGTTTAGCCTTCGGACTTTATAGTTTTTTGCTGTATATTTAGACTCAGAAATGTTCGAACACTATAAACACTTATGAAATACTTTTTCATGGGGCCTAGAGATAGTATAAAGGTTTGGGCATTTTTTTTGTATGCTGTTTGTTGACTCCAGTTAAATTCCTGGTCCATATTAACTCCTGCGCACTCCTAGGAAGGAGTGACCCTTAAATACAAAGCCAAGAGTAGCCTCTGAACATCTGCTAGGTGTGACCGAACCTCCCTCAAAAAATAAAAAAGTTTGCCAAAATATAACTTTTTGAGTGAATCAAAGAATTTTGATATCCCAAACAAGCAGAGCTGTATATATGCTAGGATGTGTGGTAATTATTCTATTCATTTTCTGTTTTTTTCATTAGAATATGAGCTTCCTAATAGAAGGAGGTAAAGGGAGATTACTTTTCTATCTGTAATCTTAAGACCTTAATACATTGTCTCACCTGATAGGATTTCAGTCAAAGTTTGACAAGTAAATAGAGTTTCAATAACTTTTTCAAAACTGATTTTTTTCCTCTCTGATCATGCATACTTTTTCTCATGATTAGACAGCCCTTCCCTGTTAACATACATTTAGGAGAGGGAGAAGCAAAAGAACAGGTGTCTGTATGTTACCTTATCTTGCTAGAATAATGTGAAATATATGAAAAAAAAGGGAGGTTGGCTATTTTCTTCTGGTGTCCAAAAAAATTGAGTGAAGATGGGAAGTCTGGGAAAATGGACAGGGAGGTCTTAAACAGGCATGAAAGAATCAAACAGGTATCTGAGCAGCAAGACAGAGATATAAGTTCAACTATAGTTCAGTTTCAGCCTAACCCTATGGAACATTATGGAACCTAGATGGACTTGTCAAATTAAATTGCCCTACCTGGTAGCAAAATGCTCGGGCTTTTATATCCTTGATTGGTAGTTGGCTGCAAGTTATATTTAGAGATAGGAGGACCTACTCCCTAGTAATTCTGAATTTAGACGCTCCTAGAGATGAAAGGCTTCACTATAAGGGTGGAACTGAGACCATTGGTCTTAATCCTTACAGCAGCCAAGTCTATGAGAACTGGTATAGGGAAAGGACATAACGGAACAGAAAGAGCCTTGTTGTGGAAACCCATAGAGGTGATAAAACCTGTGATTTTCACTGAAGCTCTGAATCAACTAGACGAGGTTAAGCAAGTTAATGTTATTCTGTATTTAAGAATCTGGGCGAGGGGCCGGAGAAATAGCACAGCAGTAGGGTGTTTGCCTTGCACGTGGCCAACCGAGTACAAATGGTGGTTCAAATTCCAGCATCACTTATGGTCCCCCGAGTTTGACAGGAGTGATTTCTGAGCATAGAGCCAGGAGTAACTTCTGAGCGCTGCCTGGTGTGACTCAACCCCCCTCCCCCCAAATAAAAGAAACTGGGTAAGGTATAACAGAATTTCTAAAGATTCTCATTCAAAATTTGAAAGCCTAAGGCAGATGAACAATTATAGAAACATTTTATATTTGTAGGCTATTTCTTTCTCTGTTAGTCCTGCATAAGTGTGGTACTATTAAACTACCTCATAGAGATCATTTGACCTCTAGAAGTTGAAACTTCTCAGACAAAAACAGAAATGTGTTTATAATTCTAAGTGACCTGATTTCACCCAGGACGGGTCATTAATATATAATCAGAGTTGAGAGGAATACCCAAACAGACTGTAGACTTAGTACAGAGGATAAGGCTCTTGTCTTGTATGCATTTCAGTATGAACCAACCCTACTTTAGTCCCAGCATCGCAAAGGATGAGCCCCACATAGCTCCTGAGCACTGCTGAGTGTGCTTTAATAGTCCTTGCCTCCACAAAAGAAATTCCTAATACCATATGTATGGCATATATCTACTATATATACAAATGGAAATATAGAATGCACTCAAGCATCACTCAGACCTATAGAGTTCAGATTCCTTCACTTATTATCAGTTCTGTCAGTGCAACCCTAAGCAAATGAATTATCTCCACCAGATCTCATTATCTTTTTCTATGTAGAGGTAATAGTCATAGTTATCATATTATTACTATATGGAATTAGCAATATTAGTATATATTTGCAATATGTCCAATATAGCATAACAATCTCATTGAATTCTGAGCTTATGAGATTGTTTTATAAGTGGCCAAAAATGTCAAATAAAGCAGAATATTTAGAAAAATAACTTCATTCCTTCTTGCTGGTGAACTTTTTGACAGTTTTCTAAACTCATAAGCGAGATATTTATAGTTATTATCTTATCATCTTCTCACTTATTATCTTTTCACTCAGTACCATCTGGTTTCCCAGGCTGCCCTCCTGGTGACTGGTCTGTACCTATTTCTTGCTCCTTTTTCAAAGTGACTCCCATTACAGAATGGGTTTCTCAGGAAGGACATTGCACAATCAGAAAACATTGATCTGCCAAGGCTGTAACATTTTTTTTTCCTGGAGGTTTTTCAGGAATGTGTCATAAGAGGTGGGGGAGATGGGTCATGGAACAGAGAGTACTAGGCACCAGCAACCAGGTAATAAAATGAGCATTCCTTTTCAAAAATCTAATGAAGACATCCATCTTCATTAAGTCAAAGGGGCTGGGGTCTACCACAGGGAGATGGATCCAACCGCTTCCCAAAGTGAGCAAAATAGAGACCAAAATAATGCAGACAAGAGTAAAAGGCAGTGCATTCTAGAACTCGATGACATCTATTTTCAGCGAGTATTAAATTTGCCAATAGCTGTTATCCCTAAACACAAACCTGAAGGCCCAGTTCCTGCCAGAGCCAGTTCATGCTAACTCCACAGAGCTGATGTTCCTCGCTCTTCCCAGCTTTCTACTGAGTGATGCTTTTCTTATTGTTAGTACATGATCTGTTGCAGAGGCAAGATTTACACTTGAGTGTCAGGAGGTAGCACAAATCAGATTCCTCCTCGAAAATTCTACTCTGGTGTGCCAATTTACTAGTACACTGTTGTTTTTAAGCTTCTATTAAAATAAAAAAGCAACAGGATGTGTGTGTGTGTAATTCTGAAATAGCTTTTAGAAGAGCAGTACTGTTCTTGAATTACCTTGTGAACTAACAGGAGAAATAAAATTTTGTATGTATATAAATATCAGAAATCCCTTGCTTCCGTATTACAATTTCTTCTAACATCTCTTTTCCTTGGAAAGATATGGACATGCTACTATTAAGTTGAGAAAAACTCGAGTCACTGTTATCTCCTTGGCATTGTCAACTTTGGTTTTTTTTCCATGAGTGTTTTTTAGGCTTCACCTTTTAACACAGGTACCAAGAGAGAGCAATTTTCATACAAGAAGGGCATCCTCAGAATTTTGAAACAGTAACAGCAAATGCATTTCTCTCTGCTTGATGGAATTTTATAAAATGGATTTAATTCAGCAGAAAATAGGTAACCTCTGCAAGAGGACATAATTGTATTATTTTCTTGTATAGCTTATCAAATACTAAAGTGAGATATGAGCAGGGAGATTTGCTAAGGACAGGAACATGTGTGTAGCATGCAGGAAACCAGGATCAATCTTCATCAACACATGATTTTCCAAAGACAACCAAGAGACCTTTCCACCCACAAGCACAGAACTGGGAATAGTGCCCTGAGCACAGGTGGGCAGGGCCCCAAAATAAATACAAAAAAGAGAAAAGGCAAATAAAATGTAATATGCATACTATTCACTTCTACCAATCTTTTTTTTTTTTCACTAATGGTTTTGCCAATAACCAATGAATATTACATTCTTGTCTCTTCCCTGGAGACTGAAATGAAAAGGGGTGGGAGAAGAAAATTAACTTTCTTAGAACACTCAATGAATATCAAAAAGTATAGTGTTTTACTTAATTTATTAGTAACCATGCAAGGAGAGTACTATTATTTTACTGGCTTGCTTTTTTTTTCTTTACTTTTCTTTTTTTCAGAAAATTTGATAATTACCTAAGATTCACAGGTAATGACTTTGGGTACTGGATTTGAATACATCTCTTTATCATTTTTTTTGGGGGGGGTGGCATACCCGGCTGCGCTCAGGGGTTACTCCTGGCTCTGTGCTCAGAAATCACTCCTGACAGGCATGGGAGACTATATGAGATTCTGGGATTTGAACCACTGTGCCCTGTGTGACCGCTTGCAAGGTAAACACCCTACCACTGTGCTCTCTCCAGCCCCTTGAATAAATCTCCCCATCTGCCCTTTTACTATGTTAGTTACTGTGTAAAAATGAAATCCAATTATGGAACCAGTACTGGACATGGGTACAAGTTGAGTCTCATCCTCTGAAGGTGGTCCTAAGTTTAAAACTTGCAGTTGTTTGCGGGAAGTTTTGAGACTTATGAGTTCTTTGTTGTAATGATCATTGAAATTTTAAAATAGGAAAAGAACGTGACAATCCAAGGTCAATACAGGGCTAGGCTTTTAAAAACACTTTTCTCAGGTGTTTCTATTTCAATCTATTAAATCCTCCTAATTTAGCCTCAAATTTATCACCTGGGTTGTTTCAAAAAAAAGATGTTTTTCTAGTAATTTCAGTTAATCCTCTAGATTTCACAACAACCATCACATTTTGTTTCTTATGCCAGTCCTGCTTTATCTGTGTAATCTGGGGATATCATAGATAAAGGATTGCCCTTTCAATTTCCAGTCATACTTTAATTTTATGGAGTTGTTGTTGTTTTGTTTTGTTTTGTTTTCTTTGGAGGGGCACACCCAGTGGTGCTCAGGGCTTACTCCTGGCTCTGATTTCAGAAATTGCTCCAGGCTTGGGGGAATCATATGGGATGCTGGGAATTGAATCCACATCTATCCAGGGTCAGCTGCGTGCAAGGCAAATGTCCTACCACTGTGCTACCACTCCAGCCCCTTTTATGGAGTTTCTTACTCACAGCAATCTGGTAATTGTTGGTTAGCAGAACAATTTTGTTTAAATTTGAGAGGAAATGGCAATGAGACACTGCATTGATCTCTTCTTATTTTTTCCTTTAAACATTTGGAAATAGCCACTGTGTCCCTTCTAAGTCTTCTTTTCTATTGAATAATAGATGCATTTAATAACTTTCTGAATTTTGTTAGTATATTAACAATGGATAGTCTAAGTGCAATAAAAACTGTAATGTACATTATGAACAAAAATAAGGGACTCAAACTCTACAGCCTCTGACATATCATAGTCCAGATTCTCAGCTTCATGACTAATCTCAGAAATGATGGCAAGTTGATGAAACTCTCATATACATGAACCTTCAGGCTAAAAACCCTGGTCCTTCTCAGAGTGGGGGCAGGCAGCCACCCCTTTGCCTCCTGTATTGCAGTCACACTTCTACCCCTAAACCTCCAGCATAGAAAAAGGCTCAGCTTCACGGTTTCACAACTAATCTCCAGGGATGTCAAACCAAAGAATCATCCCAGTTCTAAAGCTTCTGGAGTGCACTGCTGTGATGTTTCCAAATTAAACAATGGTGACAGCCCCAGTAGGTACAGAGCACCTAGATGTGAAAATAACAAAAAAGCCCACTAAACTCAATAAATAAAAAGTAAAACACAAGTCTCCATTAGCAACAAATGTCTCACTAAAACCTCAAACAATGACTTTAACAAGTCATTATTAAACTTAGTAAAGTTTAACAAGTTTAACTTTAATTAAAGTTAATTAAGTTAAATTAATTGTGAGATGTAACAATTTTCACCATTTTTCTTTTACTAATTATTTTCTGATCATTCCATTTACCATTTGGTTGTAACACATAATATAAAATAAATTATTTGGTGTCTGCCAAGGGTACTAGACTTAGGGGGTTGATAAACTGGGGACAACAGTGGAAGGTAGGTCACACTGGTGATGGGATTGATGTTGGAATATTTAGAGGCAGAACTGTTTAGAAACTTGGTCTTTGACTACTGTCCATGGAGTAATGTAGGTGTAGAGAGTCGGCAGGTATAGAAAGGTTGAAAACCACTAGTCTACTAATACATTGATTATAAACATATACATAATGGAACAGATCAAATGATTTACCACTAACCACTTACAACCATCTGGTTAGAAATGGAAAAAGTCCAAATATAAGTACTTGGTGATTTTATGCACATATGAGGTAGCAAGTGAGCAAAGCCAAATTTTAAAATAATCTTTGTTTTTGACTATAAAATTATTTTTTGGTTTTTGGTTTGTGGGTCACACTCAGCGGTGTTCAAGGGTTACCTCCTGGCTCTGCATTCAGAAATTGCTCCTGGCAGGCTGGAATGCCGGGATTCAAACCACCATCCATTCTGGATCAGCTGCATGCAAGGCAAGCGCCCTACTGCTGTGCTCTCTCTCTCCAGTCCCTGTATTCTGATTGTAGAATTGAAACTTCAGGGAGGATGGGAGAGGAGACTGAAAGTATATAGGTTGTGAAGTGTGGTGGAAGCCTAATGGTACTTTGGTGGTAGATGTGATATAATAACAAACATTTAAAGTGGTGTAAAACTATACTTCCAAAATACTGTCTTATATGCCAGAATTACTTGAATATTTAAAAATGAAGGTTAAAAGTGACATTTTCTGCTGAAGGAAGGTAGAAAGAATTTCTGTAAAGTAGACCCATAATACAACAAATGCTAAAGAAGTTTTCTGAGAGTAAAGAGAAATGATACAAATAGAACCTTGAATATTTAGGAAATAAAAAAGAATTAAAAATCATGTTTATTTCTAGATAATAGGCTTTGGATACAGCAAGAATTGTCCCTGATCTGGCAGGAAGTTTAGATCACCATTTTTACTGACAACAACTGGAAAATATTTAGGTCTCTGAGAAAAGTGAGGTCAGAATTATATGATTGCCACCAAACTGGAGAGAAAGAAAAATTCAGAGAATCACAATTTACTGGAAAATAACTTAGTGGAAAAGAAATGAAAGAAAAAAAATAGAGCAAAAGCCTCTTTCAGAATCAGTAAAAGGGAAGAAAAGCCTTTAATTTGTAGTTGCTGGAGTATTTGTATTTGTACTATGTATTTGTAGTATGGACAACTAAGATAATTAAAACCTTCAGATTCTTGGGGCCAGAGTGAAAACACAGGGGCAGGACATTTGCCTGGGGTTTACCAACCTGGAATCAACCCAGGTTTGATCCCTGGCATTCCATGTGGTCCCCCGAGCCTGCCAGGAGTGATATCTGAGGGAATAGCCAGGACTAAAATCCTGAATACCATTGGGTATGGCCCAACCCTCCCACCTTCTGCCCTGCAAAGTCCTATATTTAAGGAAAAATACTTTCCTTTTTTTGTGCTCGCTTCGGCAGCACATATACTAAAATTGGAACGATACAGAGAAGATTAGCATGGCCCCTGCCCAAGGATGACACACAAATTCGTGAAGCGTTCCATATTTAAAAAAAAAAAACTTTCATTTTCCTTATTCTTAATTTATCTAACAGATAGCAAAGATACACGTCAAAAAAAACATGGAGGAATAAATCACACAAGGGGAATAATTCCCTTAAAGCACAACCAGAAACTAACATACTAGCCCATGCTAGTTGTATTGACTTGTTACAGAGGATATCTAAATCAACCCTTGCACCTGCCTTTTGGGGAGGGGATCACACCCGGTGGTGCTCAGGGGTTATTCCTTGTCCTGAGTTCATAAATCACTCCTGGAAGGCACGGGGACCATATGGGGTGCCGGAAATCCAACCAGCATCCATCGGGGGTTTAACACATGCAAGGCAAATGCCCTACCACTGTGCTATTGCTCCAGCCCCTATACTTGCATTTTTTGAAGGAAATTGACTAAATGCCCATGACGTTAGTGGAACTGGAGTAACAATGGAGGTTGGAGCTGTAGCTATACCTGTGATAAAGTAGACTTGTAGTAGCACAGATCGTGCACCAGGTAAGGAAGAGTCAAGATTTGGGTAAATCCAAGTATTTAGGACTTCAGTGAGCTTCATCACAAAGGAAGAAAGGAAGAAATGAAGAGAGGAAGAATACTTAGCTTTCCAAAGCTCAGTCCCAGGGCCAGACCCAGAAACCCAGCGATTTAAACAGGCTTAAGAGGACAGCGTCTCAATTAGCTACTCCTGAGAGGCCCAAAGAAACTCTTGTTGAAGAAAGGTACTCTCAACTCCAGATCCAGTTGTCTGTCTGTAGCTGGGCTGGGAGTACAGGTCTGGGACTATGAACTTTGTGTTCAATAATTGGGAATGGATCTGGTCACGAAGGGGAGAGGACAGAGGAATTTTTTATGCCCAGGGTGCCCCAGCATATTGGTCCCATTGATCTTCATAAACCCAAGGTTTTGCAAAAATAAAAAAGAATTACACAAAACAATTTCAAAACAAGACCCAGGGTGTCTCCCACTGGAAAAAAAAAAGCAAATACCCTCCCCCCAAATTAAATTCTGTAATAGAACTTCACTGAGGGGCTGGAGCAACAACAACAGCTGTAGAGCATTTGCCTTGCACATGGCCAATTCTGACAGACTCCGGTTAGAATCCAGTATCCCATATGGTTGCCAGGAGCAACTTCTTAGAGAAGAACCAGGAGTAACCCCTGAGCGCCGCTGGGTGTGACCCAAGAAAACAAACAAAAACAAAACAAAATAAAAATACTTTCATTGAGAAACATCTTTAAAATTCAATATTAGCCACATGAAAATAAGGAGTCTAACAGACGGTAAAAGTTAAGATAACGACGTGAAAAAGTCAAGTGCATCTAACACACACACACACACACACACACACACACACACACACAAAATAAAGCCCTCAAAACTTATAATTAAAAACAGAATCATAAATATAAACAAGAATCAAATGAAATAGCAACAAACATTAAAGGACAGGAAGAAACAGGCAGAATTTGTTTAGTCTAAAAAATAAGTTAATACATAAAAAATAATAAAAAAAAAATAGGCGCCCGGGAGATAGCATGGAGGTAAGGCATTTGCCTTTCATGCAAAAGGTCATCGGTTCGAATCCCGGTGCCCCATATGGTCCCCCGTGCCTGCCAGGAGCAATTTCTGAGCATGAAGTAGGAGTAACCCCTGAGCACTGCTGGGTGTGACCCAAAAACCACAAAAATAAATAAACAAATAAATAATAAAAATGAGTTAATAATAAAAAAGACAATCACATATAGACAAGTAGAACAAATGTTCATGTACCGACAAAATAAAAATCTGTAATACATACTGTTTCTACTATTCCTTTTAATTTTAATTTTTTTTCTTTGCTTAAGCACCATGATTACATTCATGATTGTAGTTGGGTTTCAGTCATAAAAAGAACACTCTCCTTCTCTAGTGCAATATTTCCACTATCAATGCCCGCATCTCTCTCTGTCCTACCCCCTGCCTGTATTCGAGACAGGCATTCTAATTCTCTCACTCATTAAAATTGTCCTGATAGTAAGTGCAGCCATATCTCTAACAACACTCACTACTCTTTGTGGTGAGCTACACATTGAGAGCTGGTCCTTCCAGCCCTCATCTCTCTTGTCTCTGGGCATTATAACAATAAAGTCTTATGATTTTCTTAAAACCCATAGATCATGATGAGACTATTCTGTGTCTATCTCTCTCCTTATGACTTATTTCACTCAGCATAATGGTTTCCATGTTCATCCATGTACAGGAAAATTTCATGACTTCATCTCTCCTCACAGCTGCATAATATTCCATTGTATATATGTACCACAGTTTTTTTTTTTAGTCATTCATTTGTTGAAGGGCATCTTGATTGTTTCCAGATTCTGGCTATTGTAAATAGCACTGCAATTAATATAGGTGAGAGGAAGGCATTTTGTATTGTGTTTTTGTGATCCTAGGATTATCCCTAGGAGTTGTATAGATGGATCATATGGAAGCTCAATTTCCAGTTTTTTGAGGAATCTCCATATTTTTTATAAAGGCTGTTTTTTATAAAGGCTGTACTAGATGACATTCCCACCAGCATTCATTGAAAGTCCTTTCTCCCTATCTCCCCACCAGTACTGATTGTTCTTGTTCTTTGCTATGTGTGCTATCTCTGTGGCATGAGATGGTATCTCATTGTTGTTTTCATTTGCATCTCCCTGATGATTAGTCATGTAGAATTTTTTTTTCATGTGCCTTTTGGTCATTTGTATTTCTTCTTTGAGAAATTGTCTGTTTATTTCTTCCCATTTTTTGTTGGGGTTACACATTTTTATCTTGTTCAGTTCTGTTAGTAACTTGTATATATTTGATTAGCCCCTTATCTGATGGGTATTGGGTGAACAGTTTCTCTCATTCTGTGGTGGCTTTTGTATCTTAGGCACTATTTCCTTGAAAGCACAAAAGCTTCTCAGTTTAATATAGTCTCATTAGCTCATTGCTGCTTCCACTTGTTTGGGGAGTGCTGTTTCCTCCTTGAAGATGCTTTTAGTCTCAATGTCATGGAGTACCTATGTATTATTCTATATACCTTAAAGTTTCCAGGCTGATATCAAGGTCTTTAATCTATTTGCATTTGATCTTTGTGCAGGGTGTTAGATGGAGGTCTTAGTTCACTTTTTTTGCAAGTTGCTGACCAATTGTTCCAACACCACTTGTTGAAGAGGTTTTTTTGCTTAATTTTGCATTTCTTGCCCCTTTATCAAAAAAGAGTTGATTGTATGTCTGGGGAACATTCTCTGAATACTCAAGTCTATTTCACTGATCTGAGGGTCTGTCTTTATTTCACTACCATGCTACTTTTAATGACTATTGCTTTGTAATATAATTTGAAATTGAGGAAAGTGATGCCTCACATATTCCTTTTCCCAAGTGTTCCTTTAGCTATTCATGGTGTTTGCTGTTCCAAATGAATCTCAGGAGTGCCTGATCCACTTCTTTGAAGAATGTCATGGGTATCCCTAGAGGAATTTCATTAAATCTGTACAATGCTTTGGGAAGTATTGCCATTTTAATGATGTCAATCCTTCCAATTCATGAACGGGGTATGTGTCTCCATTCTTTGTGTCCTCTTTATTTCTTGAAGCAGGGTTTTGTGGTTTTCTTTGTATAGGTCTTTCACTTCTTTAGTTAAGTTGATTCTAAGGTATTTGAGTTTGTGTGACAGGGATGTTAAGGGGACTTTTTAAATGTTCATTTCTTCTCTATCATTATTAATATATAATAAGGCCATTAATTTTTGCATATTAATTTTGTAGCCTGCCACTTTACTATATGAAATTTAGTTTCTAGAAGCTTTTTGGTAGTCTTTAGGGTTTTTTAAATATAGTATTATGTCATCTGCAAACAGTGAGAGTTTAACTTCTTCCTTTCCTATCTGGATGTCCTTGATATATTTTTCTTGCCTAATTTCTATGACAAGTACTTCTAGTACTATGTTGAATAGGAGTGGTGAGAGGAGGAAGTTTTGGCTTGTATCAGATTTTAGAGGAAAGGCTTTTAGTTTATCTCCATTGAGAATAGTATTGCCATTCGCTTGTGGTATATGGCCTTGACAATATTGATAAAAGTTCCCTCATTCTCATCTTGATGAGATCTTTGATCAAAAATGGATGTTGGACCTTATTAATGCTTTCTCTGCCTCTGTTGATATGATCATATGGTTTTTATTTTTCTTAATTTTGAAATGGTATATTATGTTGATTGATATATAT
>PVKC010021154.1:0-18295 GCA_004027635.1 Crocidura indochinensis | reverse complement strand
AGGGAATGAATAGCAGCACGGGGCAGCGTTCCAGACCCTGGTCTGTGAAGTTAGTGAAGTTGGCTGAGCGTGACTGGGCAACATCTGCCCTCTGCTCCTGTAGCTGGCTCCAGGTGTCCATTGCCCTCAAAGGTCAACTGCCCTTATTAGTGTCTTTTAATGCTGCCAGTCATGTCTGCAAAGGCTAGAAGGGGACAGTTTTTATGACACTTGCCCAGCTGACCCACCAGTACTACAAGGCCGACCCCTTCTAAGAGAGTTTGGATTCTAGGCTTCTGTTTGCATCAAGCCCAGTTATTTTGAAGTGGTAATATTACCAAATCTGGTTTTGTTGAATTAATCAACAAAACTGTGTACCTTTTGTTGTCCTGGGATGAAATCTCAGCTCTATTTGCTAGCTCTGAACTGTGGTGGGAGAGTTGCCTTCAGGGGAACTTCAGTTTCATGAACTGAAGAATTGGCTAAGTTTGAATGTGGGGAAGTGAAAGCACAAAAAGCAAAATGCTGAATGAAGAGGGGCCATTATATTAAAAAAAAAAAGGTCTTAGTAGCAAAAGATAATAATAACAGTTTTAAAAAGAAGAAATCAGGGCTAGAGCAATAGTATAGCTAGTAGGGCACTTGACTTGAACATGGTCAAACTGAGTTCCATTCTTGGCATCCAATATGGTTCCCTGAACACTGCCAGGTGTAAATCCTCAGAGAAGAGCCAGGAGTCACCCTGAGCATCTCCAGGTGTGGCCCCAAAACAAAACAAAAAAGAAGAGGCGATCAGAAGTTGGAGATAGAGTTCAGCAGGCTGAGTGCACAGTGAGAGCCTATGTTTGATGCCGCAACATCACATAGTTTCCTATGTGAGCAGCACAAGCAGAGCTAGGACCAGGGCTGACCCCCAAGCAGAGTCAGGACCATCCTGTGGAATGTACCCCAAAACAACAGCAACAACAACAACAACATGATGAGTTAATCAAATTAGAAAAATCTACCCCAGAGCTAGGTGAAAGGAAAGGACATGTCCAAGGTGCTTACAAAGAAAAAGGTGTGAGATTCAGTTTATTTTTATTTTTTTTTAATTTGTTTGTTTTTGGATATTTTTTTGACACACCAGCAGTGCCAGAGGTTACTCATGACTCTGTGCTCAGAAATAACTTCTGGCAGACTTGAGGGACTTTATGGGATGCTGGAGATTGGCCCCAGATCTGTCCTGTGCAAGGCAAATGCCTTATCCGCTGTGTAATTGCTCCAGCCCCAAGGTGTGGGATTCTTTTTTTTGGGGGGGGGGGAGTCACACCCGGCAGTGCTCAGGGGTTACTCCTGGCTCTACACTCAGAAATCGCTCCTGACAGGCTTGGGGACCGTATGAGATGCTGGGGTTTGAACTAATGTCCTTCTGCATGGAAGGCAAATGCCTTATTACCTCCCTGCTATCTCTCCGGCCCCAAGGTGTGAGATTCTAATGCATTCTGGAATTGTAAGATTTTTTTTTTATTTATCTGGGATATTTGCAATTTGAGTCAAAACTAGTCAGACTTTGCAGATAGCATGTGGACTTGAACCTCAGAAAGAGAAATGATCTATGAATGAATAAATAAATAAGGAATGTAGGATTTATTCTTACCAAGAGCCATTAGTCATTGTGAGTGGCCCAGATCCCAGCAGGCATGTGAGAACTGATCTTATAGTACCTGGGCATTAAAAGGTTTTTAGAGATCTCCTATCCAACCAAGTCACTCCTAAACATGAACAAATTGACACTTCTGCAGCCTCCTTTGCCAGAATAGGTTCTATTTATAGATTCTGCTTGGATTCATTTTCTGGATTTAAGTACTGACTATGTCCCTAGCCACCAAATGACCTATGGTAAGGCCTTCTCCTTCCTTAGTCTTTTAGAAATGAGGTGAATATGGAAGATGATGTGGGCACCAAAATGACTCTCAAATCTAAGTGCCATCGTCCACTTATCTATTTGTTCCATAGCTGACATTTAAATGACATTTAAACGTCATCTGAATACTAGGAATACATGATTGATTAAGTACAGTTCCATTTTTTTGGGGGGGCACACCCATTTGATGCTCAGGGGTTACTCCTGGCTAAGCGCTCAGAAATCGCCCCTGGCTTGGGGGGACCAGATGGGACGCCGGGGGATCGAACCGCGGTCCTTCCTTGGCTAGCACTTGCAAGACAGACACCTTACTTCTAGCGCCACCTCACGTCCCTCCCCTTTTTTGGTACAGTTCCATTTTATGTGATTGGACTTGAACATGAGCAATTGACTATAATCCCATGGCCAGATAGATCGATGATGCTGTGTACTAATTGCTCAGGGAAGCCAGAAGCAAAAGTGACTCATTGAATGAGCAAAAAACTTTACAGTGGGATAAACTTTGGGATGGGCTTTGAATGGATGAATAGAAGTTTTCTTGTGAGAATAGGACTGATCCAGACTCCATGGTAAATCTAAAGTCTGGAGCTACATAGATGGCAGTGTATGCAATACCGAACTTCACTGAGCATATGACTTCATTTACTGAGCTACATTTTCTTCCTTGTGGAAAGTTTCTTTGTAGGAAGTGGGAATAATGTGACCAGTAGTACCCCTTAGGTTATAATGAAATTTATTTATTTTTGTTTTTTGGTTTATGAGCCATACCTGGCAGTGTTCAGGGTTTACTCTTGGCTTTGCACTCAGGTCACTCCTGGTAGTATTTGGGAACCTATATTTAGTGCCAGGGGTTGACTGAGTGCAAGGCAAAATATAGTACCTGTTGTATTATCTTTTTTGCCCCTATGGTGAGATTTGGGAAAATACAAGGAGCTCATAAATTCATATAAGGAGCTCAGCACAATGCTGAGCACCCATTGTGTGCTGTTATAGTTATTGTCATGATTAACTTGCTCCAGTCTAACTTCCCACCTTCCTCAAGTGTGAGCCTCAGTGACTTCTAAACCTCAGTCTTCTCTTTTAGAATGTAACTTTAATATCTGCTTTAATCTGTTAAAGCTACCATAGGGACTGGGAGGACTGGGCCAGGAGCCTACTTCAGAGAGAGTATTGAGGGTTGGGTAGCTAAGTGCTATTTTGCTGCTCACCTGTGCTGTCTGCATGTCCCCTGTCTGTGTCTGTCCAGGTACCAGATCCACACAGGACTGCAGCACTCCATCATCCGCCCACGGCAGCCCAACTGCTTGCCTCTGGACCAGGTGACGCTACCCCAGAAGTTGCAGGAGTTGGGCTATTCCACACACATGGTGGGCAAGTGGCACCTGGGCTTCTATCGGAAGGAATGTCTGCCCACCCGTCGGGGTTTCGACACCTTCCTGGGCTCACTCACAGGCAACGTGGACTACTATACCTATGACAACTGTGATGGCCCCGGAGTGTGTGGCTTTGACTTGCATGAGGGTGAGAGCGTGGCCTGGGGACTCAGTGGCCAGTATTCCACTATGCTCTATGCTCAACGAGTCAGCCACATCTTGGCCAGCCACAGCCCCCAGAAGCCCCTCTTCCTCTATGTGGCCTTCCAGGCAGTCCACACACCCCTGCAGTCCCCACGAGAGTACCTGTACCGCTACCGCAGTATGGGCAATGTGGCCCGGCGGAAGTATGCGGCCATGGTGACTTGCATGGACGAGGCTGTGCGCAACATCACTTGGGCCCTCAAGCGCTATGGTTTCTACAATAACAGTGTCATCATCTTCTCCAGTGACAATGGTGGCCAGACATTTTCGGGGGGCAGCAACTGGCCCCTCAGGGGACGCAAAGGCACTTACTGGGAAGGAGGGGTACGGGGTCTAGGCTTTGTCCATAGCCCCCTGCTCAAACGAAAGCGCCGGACAAGCCGGGCTCTGGTGCACATTACTGACTGGTATCCAACCCTGGTGAGCCTGGCAGGGGGCAGTGCCTCTGCGGCTGATGGGCTCGATGGGTATGATGTGTGGCCTGCCATCAGCGAGGGCAGAGCATCACCACGCACGGAAATCCTGCACAACATTGACCCACTATACAACCACGCACAGTATGGCTCCCTGGAGGGGGGCTTCGGCATCTGGAACACAGCCGTGCAGGCCGCTATCCGTGTGGGTGAGTGGAAGCTGCTGACAGGAGACCCTGGCTACGGAGACTGGATCCCTCCACAGACACTAGCCGCCTTCCCTGGCAGCTGGTGGAACCTGGAGCGCATGGCTAGCGCCCGCCAGGCTGTGTGGCTCTTCAACATCAGTGCTGATCCCTATGAACGGGAGGACCTGGCCAACCAGCGGCCAGATGTGGTCCGGGCCCTACTGGCCCGCCTGGTGGACTATAACCGCACAGCCATTCCCGTTCGCTACCCGGCTGAGAACCCTCGGGCCCACCCTGACTTCAATGGGGGAGCTTGGGGACCCTGGGCAAGTGGGGAGGAGGAGGAGGATGAAGAAGAGAAGGAAGAAGGCAGGTCTCAAAGCTTCTCCTGGGGGCGCCGCAAAAAGAAATGCAAGATTTGCAAACTGCGGTCCTTTTTCCGCAAACTCAATACAAGGTTAATGTCTCACCGAATCTGAGGGGGTTGGAGGCAATTCTGCTGGTCTCCCATACCCTAGCCTGGGGCCAAAGCTCTGTCTGCAGGGCAGTGGGAAGTAAACTTGGTTTGGGGTAGGGGAATAAATCAGACTGGCATGCTTGAGTCTCAGTTCTGCCTCACCATGGACTTGCACCAAGTCTAAGGGTAATTAATGATCTGTACAATCTCTCTGGGTCTCAGTTTCCTCATCTGTAGGATGAGCTCAGAGACTTCTTGCCTCTGTGATTTGGACCTGGATGTGGAGCCCTGCTAACTTTGGTACCTTCTTGCTATATTTGAGCCTTGCCCTGGAACTCTGAGGTGCTACTTAGGTGCAGGGAGACATAGGCAATTCCTGACCTGGACCCCATCTGAGATATGGGCATCAGATGGAGTCCCCTGAGAGCTACATCTCGAGATGCAGGAACGTAGGAGATATCCCTTCTTGGGTCGTCCACACAGGTACACTCGAGTCCTGGGCCCTGGCAGATGGTAGGGGTTAAAGCGGGTATTTTGCCTTCCTACCTTTGGAAGGCACTTAGCACTTGGAGGCACTTAGTACACTTAGTATACCTGTAGGTACTTAGCACTCAGTTGTTGGCTGCTGTAGGACCAAGTATGATGGATATATTGGGAGAAGAGTTACTGAACATGATCAGAACCCCTGGGGGGGGTCTCCTTTGACTTTGGTTCCAGTTCTTCCCTCTGGGCCTGATATTTCCATCTGACTCATCTACCTGGCAGGGATGTGGAAGACAGATTTAGGGGAATGGTGAGCTTGATTCAAATGCAGCCGGGTCTGGGCACACATGTGGAGGGTGCACATATGCTGGGGCAGGTTGAGTGACGTTGGCCTTGTGCATGGGAATTGGAATGTCTAGGAAGCAGAGCTCAGAGTTCTGGTCTTGTCCTGTCCCAGATTCGCTGTATGACTTCAGGCAGACCATGGACAGAGTCCTGACCTCAGGATGCCCCTACATGCATGCACGGCCTGAGAACCCTTCACTCTGGCTCTACTGGCTGCCCCTACATATAGAGTGGTGGCAGGAGGGCACGGGGTTCCATGCTTGCCTGCTGCAGAGCGTGTTGCATTCTGCATGTCTCCCTTCAGGTTCCAGTCTGCGCAGCTTGTGTAGGCGAAAACCCTGCTGTGAATTTTGAAAATAGTTATTTTTGTCGCTGGCAAAGGAGGCCTGTTAGGACTCGTCAGCTTGTAGTTTAGCGGGCTGGGTGGGCTGGGTTGGGGTGGGTGTGCTGCATGGGAGTTGGGGGGTCCTTTGGTGTCAGTGTCAGTTGCATCTCTCAGTGGCCACATCTGGGAATAAGGGTTTTGTGTTCCGACCCTACACGGAAGTCCCTGTGACTTCTGGTCCCAGTTACCCTAGTGATCCTGCCTGCTCTAGATGGACTCAGGAAGTTCCCCATTGGGGATGTCCTAGGCTGGGAACACTTGAAGTTTGGGTTGCCCCTGGTCTGCCTTCCCAAGCAGCTAGAGTTCTCAAGGTCTACTGGCTCTCTGCTAACCGTGAGATCTGTATTGTGGAGGACCTTACATTGTCAGCAGGTGTTGACTTATGTGGCCCTACTCCGGAGGCTGTGCTCCATTCAGCTCCAGTTGCACTTCCCTTTTCAGGTATCTGCCCTTGGGGCCACCATTAAAGGCTCTTTCTTCTCCCGTCTTGGCACTGAAATCTGCCTTCTATGGCCAGACTGGCCCCAGACTTAGATACTCCAGTTAAGCTAGGATTGGAGCTAGTGCCTGGAGAAGGGAGTATGTCTGGCCTCAGGCTTAATGAAAGCTCACCTGGTTCAGTGTTCAGTCACCAAGAACACAAAACATTCTGCCTGCAGTGTAGTTTTCAACCTACAGACCCTAGTCCCTACTTGCCAGCTGACAGAGTCCAGAAATTAGGACACTGTGGTCCACTGTGGCTTGTATGAGGCTCAGCAACTAGAAGATGCCCCTAAAAATCCCCCTACCCCCCTCAGCCATGACACATGGCTCTGGACTCTGTGCAGCCCCCCCCGAGTAGATGCCAGGCAGATACTGTACCCTGTATGGTAGGAATGGAGATGTGCAGATGGGGTGGAACTGAGATGACCAGTAGGGCGCTCTAACATTGCCTTGGGAATTGGCGAGCCAGATAGAAGCAGTGCAGTCCTATCCCAGCTGGGTCTCCTACTGAGATCTGGACTTTGGTGATGAGTCCATCCAGAACCAGGAGAGAACTCCCATCCTTGTCCTGGCTTTTTTTTTCTTCTTCATTCTCTGCTACTTTCTTTGCACCTCAGCAGGTTGGATGGCTGGATCTGTAAAAGGAGGCAGTGTTATGTCCGGGAAACACGTGATTCTGCATCAGAACTCTGGATTGTCCCTAATGCAGTCCCCACTCTGTGACTGGGGAAGGTAGCCCTGTGTCAAACTTGCTTCCCTATCTGTGGATATGGGCTCCACCCAACCTCTTTCGAACTCCAGTGGTTGGTGCTGGAGATACACAACTGGTGGCCCAGGCTGCTCATGTTGCACCCCTGCCAAGTGGACTCTGACTGAACCTTCCATTGGGGGTCAGTTAAAGTAGTCAGCAGCATGATGTATGCAAGGCCTGGTAGTAAAGTGGCAATAGAGCGTCCAAGTCTTGGGCATCTGAGAAGGAGCATTTGTCCATCTTTCCCTGGCAGTGGACCCCCAGAGTGAAAAGCCATGCCAAGTAGTCCCAGGCCAGTAAGCCCCTGTCTCAGACTCCCTGCTTTCCTGTACCCTGTAAGGAGTGTCTTCTATGAGGACCTCAGAGGAGTCTGGATCCTGCCTCCCTCCATTAGAGCAGATAGCCATTACCATAATGAATCAACAAAATCCCCTCACCCCTAGGCCTTCAGCAGGATCTAGTCTCTCTTGATCCACTTTCCACCTGTTCTGCCCCCTCTCCCACCTTCATCCTGTGCTCGATACCCTAGTGGGAACTTCCCAGGCCCTACAGGACCCAAGTACTCTGGCCTGTATCTGTGAGTAGGTGAATGGGGCCTAGATCCCATTACTCTCTCTCAATCTCCATGGCATACATCTCTGACCACATTCAGGAGCCCTGATCTTTATGTTGGAGCCAGAATCATCCTCTTTCCCCTCCCTCTGGCCTCATGCCTGCTCTTGAGTACCACATTGCCAGTACAGAGACAGGTGCACACACTGGCTCACCTGCCTGGCAGGAAGCACTCCTTGATGCCATCATGGCTCATTCTTGGAGCCATAGAGGTTCCTTGCTGTCATCACTAGGCGTGGCTGTCAGTATTGAGGATTCAGGAGAGGCAGTAGATGAAGGCCAAGCTTCCTCAGCAATTACATTCGGGATCCAGGGGGCCCAACACCCCTGCAATAAGTTGTGTGTAAGAGACATGTTCCTCTGTCCTCTTCCTCCCTGTTTGCTCCTGCATGGTAACTGAAGACGCTGAAGCGAGGGCTCTGTCTGGTTGATGAGCTCTGTGCAAAGGGCCAGGCTCAGAGAGGAAGATCAAAAAGGGAGGGCACTGCTGGGGAGATAGCACAATAGGCTGGACACCCCGGGCTCTAGCCCTGCATGAACCCTACCAGAATTGACCTTGAGTGCAGAGCCATGATAGGCCCTGAGAATCATTGGGTGTTGCCTAAATACAAAACAGAACAAAATACAAAAAGGGAGGGAGAAAACAAAAAGTAGGGAGATACCAGGGGGGAGGGAGAGAAAAAAGGAATACGGAGGAGAGGGAAGATGAGGAAGAAGTAGACAGGTGAAAGAGAAAAGGGAAAACTGGAGAAGGAAATGAATACAAGAACAGGCAAGCAGGAAAGTGGGCTCATACACAGGCCAGGTCTGTGAGGGCAGTAGTGCCATCAAAGAAAAGGCCCTCAACATCCTCTCCCCATTCTTTTCTGAGTCACACTGGTTCATCCTGGGCATCCTCACTCATGTGCACTGCTCTTTTCAGTGGGAGAGTGCAAAATTTAAGCCAAGATGACTTACTACTGCCTTTGTTCAAAGCATCAGACGTCTATTAATACATCCCTAAGCAATATTTTCCCCTTTGTAGTATTCATTATTATTATTTTTGTTTGTTTGTTTTGGACCACACCCAGTGATGCTCAGGAGTTACTCCTGGCTATGCACTCAGAAATCACTCCTGGCTTGGGGGACCATATGGGATGCAGGGGCTAAAACCTCGGTCCAACGTAGGCTAATGCTGACAAGGTCTTACCACTTTGTGCCACTGCTTTGGCCCCTGTATTTATTATGTTTAATTTTATGTTTTGGTGTCATACCTGATGGTGTTCCGAATTAATCCGCTTCTGTTCTCAGGAATCACTCCTGGCTGACTCATGGAACCATAGGGGATGCTGGAAATTAAACATGGATCAACCACATACAGGGCAGTTGTCCTATCTGCTGTTCTATTTTTGTTTGTTTGTTTGTTTGTTTTGTTTTTTTGGGCCACACCTTGTGGTGCTCAGGGATTGCTCTTAACTGTCTGCTCAGAAATAGCTCCTGGCAGGCACAGGGGAGCATATGGGACGCCGGGATTCGAACCAACCACCTTTGGTCCTGGATTGGCTGTTTGCAAGGCAAACCCACTGTTCTATCTCTCTGGGCCCTGTTCTATTTCTTTGGACCCAAATTTTGTTAATTTTTTGTTTTGTCTTTGGGTCACACTCAGTGGTGCTCAGGAGTTACTTCTGGCTCTATGCTCAGAAACTGTCCCTGGCAGGCTTGGGGAACCATATGGGATGCCGGGATTCGAACCACTGTCTTTCTGCATGCAAGGCAAATGCCCTATTTCCTTGCTATCTCTCCGGCCCAAATTTTTGTTAATTTGGGGGGCTTTAGGTCATACCTGGCTGTGCTCAAGAGTTACTCCTGGCTCTGTGCTCAGAAATCACTCTTGGCAAGCTTGGGAGATCACATGGGATACTGGGGATCAAATCTGGTTTGGTCATGTGCAAGACAAACACCCTATATTGTTCTGACCCCCATATTTGTTAATTTTTAATTTTTTTAAAATTTTAATACCTTATTGATTGATTTGTTTTTGGGTCCCAACTAGCAGTGCTCAAGGGTCACTCCTGGCTCTGCACTCAGACATTGCCTGGCAGGTTGGGGGACCATATGGGATGCTGGAAATCAAACCAGGTCCCTCCCAGGTTGGTCACATGCAAGACAAATGCCCTACAAAAATGCTATCTTTTAGACCCCGTATTTGTTCATTTTTAAAGAAACAATTAATGTGCAGGGGCTCTTGTGACTAGCTCACAGCTCCAGATAATAACTTGATCGGAATTGCTATGAACCAGTCCTGTGCCAGTTGATCTTCAAACCTGGTGGTCAACTCTGGTGGGGATTTGGAGAACAGCACTCCAAGATTGGAGAGGGTTGTGGTCTGTGCATGTCCGTGTGAGTCGCTGTGGTGTGAAGGGGCTGTCTGTATCCCGAATAGCAACGACTTCCCATCTGTTAAGTGGGCTAGTCATGGGTCCATTTCTTGAGCCTACAGAGCAGCCCTACAGCCAGGCAGTATTCTGGCAGATGAAGGAAGAGAGGCACAGAGAAGTTAGGTGGCACATCTAAAACCACACAGCCTGTAAGTCATAGAGTTGCTAGAGCTATGGAGCCGCCGCTGCTTGTCCCCTCACAACTCCCCAGCAATGGCAGATGACTTTGTGTTTTCTGAGCGTGTGCCCTTCCTGAGATGGGCAGAGGGTCTGTGCACAGCCCTCCCCACTTCCTTCAGGTGCTGCAGCCTGAAACAGTATGTTTTGTGCTTACCCGCTGCTCTGGCCTTTCTTCTGGGTCTCTGAATTGCAACGTTGGTGGCAGAAGCGAGAAGCATATTCTGCACAATAACAAATGAGAGTGCTTTTTCCTTTTTCTGAAGGTGGTAATGGTGCAATTAGTGGCTAAACCATTACCCCCCACTTTCCTTGCTAGCCTCCACCCTCTCCTCTCCTAGAAAGAAGTGGCTGGCTCTCTCCTCCACCCACCTATCTCCTCTACAGGAAGTGGAGCACCCAGAGGGCAGTGAGTGAGGATCCTTCTGAGAATGAGGCTCACCAATGAATAGAAGGGCTCATTTTGGGACTTGCCCTCTGCAGTCTCAGAGGGCTTGAGTCAGCAACCTTTCTCCAAGCCTGGCTTCACTGGAAACTCCCTGCAGGAGAGCAAGCCTAGAGGGCTGTGTGACACGTGGGTGTGAGGGCCAGGGTCTGGGGGGGGTAGAGTAGAGGATCATGGTCCCACCTTTGCTGTCCTCCAGAAAGTAAAGCAAGGCCTCCTCCTTCCCTTCTTCCCAGAGGCCCTTTCAGCCTTCAGCTGTCTGCATCTCAACTTCTCTGCAGATGCAACTTCATCTGTCTTGTAGAGAGGGAGCTAGTGCATGGGGTGGGGCCAGGGTGAAGCCTAGGGTCACCCACCGGTGCTGGAGCTGAACTCAGAACCTTACTTTGATGCCTCTCCCCAGTCTAGAGAGCTGGTGGTGATGTTGGGGGCCCACAAGGGTTGTAGCCATGGCCACTGCTTTGAAAACATGAATGTGCAGCGAAGGGGATGGAAACGTTGGGGCAGGTAAGTGCCTTCCCAGTTAGGCTCTGCTCCTATCCTCACTACTTCCTCTGCCTTTGACCTTGACTAGAAGCACAGTAGAAACTGGGACATGAGCACCAGGACACCAATCTCCCTGGTCCCCCAGGCAGGCCTGGGGTGTGGAGACTGCTCAGGAGGAGCCACTGTCACAGCTGTGGGGGTGCAGGTAAGGCTAATGTAACCCACAGATTTGATGTTTCCCTGTACTTTTCTTCCAAGCCAGGACGCCACAGACAAGGTATTAAAGAGTAGATTGAGTGAGAGCAAAACAAGAGACTGACAGACTGACACCACCCCCCCCAACACACACAGAAGAGCAGAGAGGCAGTTACAGAGACTATAGTGGTCCACAGAGAGAGCCCCAATGATTAGCCATCGGTTCCTAGTAAACCTTAGAACCAGCTGTTGCCAGGGCAACGGGGCAATACCTGTCTCTCCAGAGAAGACCAAGTTGCCAGGGTAACAGCATTCTCCTGTCTTTCCTGGGGACTATCCCAGAACGTGATGCTCACCGGCTGTTACCATGGTGACTGCCTTTTTGCCCCATTTAATTTCATCCTGTGGGTACCAGGGCCCCACAGTTGGTGGGGGGGGAGGTGGGAAGAGAGTTCACATGTGGACTAAGTTTGTTCTTTTCTGCCTCCCTTCTTACCTCTGGGGTGCTGGCCCCCCGCCCCTGGCCCACACAGGCCCCAAGCACTGAGTGGGGCAGGGATGGGCAACTGGAAGCAGGTTTTGCAGTGGAAGGCGGGCAGGTGTTGGGGAGGCAGTTACCGGGGCAACGGGAACAGGGCGTTTCGGAGGTGGTTGCCATGGGGATCTGGATGCTGACGAAGGCTCGCGAGGCTGTGAGCAGCCACAGTGCCCTGCTCAGAAGCTTGGGGCTCGTCAGTCAAGCCAGTTCTCCCTCGGATCGCACTCGGTAAACTGGGTGGGTGAGTGACCCTTAGTTCCGAGAGCAGAGCAACAGCACCCCAGTCCTGGTCTTCTAGTTCCAAGCCCCCCGCTGCCTGCCCGGCGCCAGCATGGCCACCATCACCTGCACCCGCTTCACGGAAGAGTACCAGCTCTTCGAGGAACTGGGAAAGTGAGTTGCATCCCAAGAGTCCTGGGTGGTGCCCGGGTCGGCAGGCAGGCTGGCTGCAGTGCTCTAGGCACATTCAGGGAGGGGCTGCTATATTCATATTCGGGGCTCCTGCACAGGCAGAGTGCACAGGCAGAGGCTGATGCATTTGTGGGTGCCCAGATGTGCAAAGGACAGCTGGGTGGAAGAACTGATGTGGGTGTGCACACACACAGACATCACACATGCAAACACAAGCATGTCCATACAGGGCATGTGACCCTGGGGATGGATTCTTGAAAACTCAGGCTCTAAAAGAAACCTTGTCTGTCAGCTGAGTCCAAGGCTGGATGGAATTCTCCGTTGAGTTTCTCCTGAGGTGGCCGTCAGTTCTCAACTTGGATCCCTCTGGGGACGGGGAGTTCTCTGCCTTCTAGAGAACTTTAGACCCCTGCAGAGGCTGTGTGTGGGTGGCCTCTGAGCTACCTCCCCTCAGCACGCTTTTCACTTCCCTCCAGGGAAGGGTGTCAGGGGTGAATGATTCGGGTGGCTCCTGGGTTGGGGAGGGGTCATCGGGCCTCTGCAGGAGCTAGTGTGGGCAAAGGGGTCACAATTCTTGTCTCCCCAAAATTTGCTCAGTCCTGAGTTTATTTTTTGCTGCTGATGCCTGCTATAGAGGGAAGGGTGGGTGGAATCAGAGCAGAGCCCAGGGTGCTGTGGAGGGTCAGGGAAATGTTCCTGGGTTCTCCAGTTATGCTGGTGGAGGTCCCAGCGATAAACTGGGGAGGGTGCAATTTGGAAGTAGAGTTTCCCTCAAGGGTAGATCAACACCGGTACCCTGCTGGCAGATGGAGCACAGGGGTTGGGGAATTAGAAGCAGTGGGGCACTGGCCCAATCCAGGCATACAGGAGTGCAGCTGAGAAACTGAGTCCAGGGACACCTGTGTGTGTACCATGTACACAAACAGCATGTGCAAGGGTCTAGCTTGGGCACACAAGGTGGTGCTGGTGTGTTCTAGTTACAAAGCTTAAACATGCAAGGATGTCCGATGAGGGTGATTGGTGGTGGGTGGCATCTGGGATGCTGATGGCTGGTCTGAGGGGGGTGAAATTTGGAACATGTATCATTGCATGTGCATGCTCAGCTCATGAAAGTCCCCAGGAATAGGCCTGGATAATGCAGAAGAACGCACACATGGGGTGGAACACAGCAGTCCCCCAGAGAGGCTTAGCCATACACATCGAGATGGGAGTTGCTGGGGGCCAGTATGTACATAGGCAGATTTTGTGTGCATGCCTATGTGAGGCCAAGGGCCTGCAGGCTCGGGGGAGTGTGGGTGTTGGAGGTATATGTGAGCTCATGCTGGTGTCTGCGTGCGTGTGGGAGGTAGGCCTGTAGATGTGCACAAGTAGCTTGCTTGCACGCAGGCACATGCACCCACTTGCACACACGGTTGGTCCCCTGTGAATGTGTTCTCGGCTGCAGACTTGCTGAATGTGTTTCTGGTCTAGTGGGTGAGGAGTGTGGTCAGAACACAATGTTTGGAGCTCCTCTGGAGGTCCAAAGCTGGCTGCTATATTTGGGAGGGGACAGAGAGGTCTTCTGCAGATCCACAGGATCCCCAGGATTCCCTAATTAGCAAGAGCTGTCTTAAAGAGTCTGGCCAAGGTTCTGTGTGGGGACTGCGTCACAGTGAAATGGAGTTAGGATGTGACTCAGGCGCTGAGAGAAAATAAAAGTGATATTTTGTCCCAAGAGAAGATGGATATCAGGAAGGCTGGGTCCTACGGAGGGGACTTGGCAGAGAGTCCCCGGGAGCTTTCTCAACCCTGGGTGCTTGCAAAGACCAGGCAAGGCTAGGACTGCAGGTGACAGAAAGCTTGGCTATAACCCTGGCAGGAGAAACCAGGGCAGCGGGCATGGTCGGGCTGTCAAATCAATTTCATACTTCTCCCTGCCAGGACTATCAGTGCTCTTAACCTTTTTTAGGTCACATATTCCTCCAGGAATTGATGAAAGTCTAAATCACATTCCCCAGAAAACTGCGCCAGCCTATAAATTGTTATGGACAGCGCAGGAGCTTATGGAACGTCAGAGAGGCTACTGTAGGTAGGCTCAGGATTGCTGCTTTAGAAAAGGGGGTGAACTGCCATGCCTGAGGGAAGGGAGTTGGTAACAGAGTAGGTAACTGAGGAGGCTGAAGTCTCCTTCCCTGCTCCTTAAATTCAGCCCCAGAGACCATAGGGGCAAAAGGAAGACCAGGCTGGTACCCATGCCCCTTGCCCTGTGACACTTGGCCCTCTTTTCTGGCGATCTGGCTGAAGGAACTTCTTGCAGCATAAGGTTTGTGGAGGGGAAACAATAAAAATGTGCCTGGGCCCAACTTCTTGGGTGGGAACCCCATAGTTACCACCTAGAAGTCCACTTCAGATCATTGCCTGGTCCTAGGACCTGGTAGAGGCAGCTAAAGAGTTCTCACAGGGACCCTGGGGCTGCCTAATTGAAGAACAGGGTGCCAACCTCTCCAGGATCTCTGGCATTCCACCCAGAGAAGCATGGCTGGGAGGGCCAGGGTAGGGTTGGAGGAGAAGCTGCCACTCTCCAGGGCAGGGCAGCCTCCTGGGGCTTATGGGCTGGGCTGAAGCAGGGCCCTGGGTATCCAGTGTCTGCACTACTCCGTGCCCCCAGCAGACTGCAGCACTGAGGCATGCCTCTTCTTAGAGCCTAACACTAGCTCACTTCCTTCCTCCCACTTTGACCCCAATCCTCCTCCTTGGAGCAGAGAAGTTGGTGTTGGCAGGCCATAGATTTAGTCTGGATGGAGAGGGAGCTGGACCCCAGTGCTTATGACAGCAGGTGGTGGGAGTTCAGGACACAACAGAAGTCTATTCCAGAAGTCAGAGGGGCAGGAGGTCTGCTTTGTCTTGGGAGTGCCTGAGGAGTGAGGGCTTGTAATCTAAACGCTGGGCTGGACAGAGCAGTTTTCAGGAGATCTCACTTTATGGTGGTGATGGTGGTGGTGGGGGCTTGAGAAGGGCTGCCCATTCTGCTCTAGAAATAGGGATTTGAATTGGTCTAGGGAGGGCCATGGGATAATATGGGATTATCCTATGGGATAATAATAATGGATTATTATTGTTGTGTATGAGGCTGACCGTGGTTCAATCCCTGGCATCCCATATGGTCCCCTGAGCAAAGTCAGACAGGATCCCTGAAAGCCCAGGCATCATCATTGGGTGTGGCTCAAAAACAAACAAAATAAGATGAATTGGCCTAGACCCCAGGGGCAGCAAGAGAGGCAGAGGGCAGGTGACAGGCTCTGGGTCACTAGCCAGCCTTGGGCTGGGGAGGAACTGTGACCCAGAAACAGTTCCCTGCTCTGGGAGTCTCATCATCAGGGATGATTAGGTTTCCTCTTGGAACTCGAGGTCTCATATTAGCAAGATGTGCTGAGCCACTCACTAAACCTTTTCCTGCAGGGCACTTTGGTCATGGCCACCCAAGAATCAAGGATTTTATTTGACTTTTGGTAGCCTCTCCCACTCACAGTTCTCCTAGTGAGAAACTGTCCAACCCTTCCTTTGACTCTAGGGAAAATGGACAACTTATTAACCTCATAGATGGTGACACTGAGGCTGGAGGAAGTAGCAGGTTGACTGGTGTGAGTGGCAATGCTTCTAGAGGAGCATTGTGTTGGTCCCCAGTTGGTGGATAAGAGGGAGGAGGGGACTCGTCCCAGTTAGTAGCCTGGTCTGGGGAACCAAGGGAAGATGCAGAGCTATTTCTTTTTTTCCAATCAGATGAAGTCTCTGATTTATTGGGCCTCCCTGGTCTCTATGTGCCTCAATTTACCATCTGTAAAATGGGGATCACATATCTCATTAGATGCCTGAAATAGCCCACTGGAGTTGCCGCTTCTTCAGCCTCACTCTGTGGAAGTGAGGCACTCATGAAAAATGTCATTTCTCAAAACATATGTACGGGAAGGGCCAGATGCATAGTCTCTTCCTAAGTGAAGACGGTGGAGCTAATGCCCAGAGGCAGTGACTTGCTCCAGGCCCCAGGGAGAAGTGACAGCAAGGCCAAGGTGCAGGGCCAGAGATTTGGGATGGGGGCAGCTTCCCCAGGAGGGAGTGTCAGAGTGAAGGAAGGACCAACCTTTCCTCCCCAGCTCCACCGCCAAGGTCTCAGAGCAGCAGGCGTGCACATGTTCTAGTGCATGCCGCAGCCCTCCACCCCCACACAGCCGCCCCCACGCAGGCTGAGCCACGCTGACACTGCGAGCCTCCTCCTGCCCGCCTGCTTCCAGCACGGCACACTGTGCACAGCAGCACCTCTGCCAGCACCCCTGCAGTCCGGGCTGCTACTGGCTGGGAGAGGGCAGAGGCTGGGAGTGCAGGCTCGCATTCTGGCCTTTGGTGCATATGCTCGTGCATGGCAAGAGTGCATGCGAGTCAGCCCCTGCTGCCTCCGAACAGCACAGGGAGTCCAGATTCACCAGTGGTGCTGGGAGAGCAGACTATGCTGACTGGACTCAGGGCTCAGTCTCCAATCCTTCTGCACTGCTCCTGCTGCCCAGACTGCTCCCTGTGACTCTGTAGGACACCTTCTACTCCACACTCACCTGCAGTGGTCTCCAGAGCTTGTCTCATTTGCAGAGGTTCAGCTAAGCATTCAGACCTTGAGGTCAAGACTTCGGGGTCACTCCGAGGCAAGGTGGACTTTTATTTGGAGAAGGTTGTGGACTTCATGGCTTGTATATGAAAGGGGAAACGTGCCTGTGATTTTTGCAGTCACTAAATATTTTCTGAGCACATACCCAGTTCCTCAGCCTCCACTGAGCCCAGCAAGACACTATAAATGACTTAGGTAGCCTGATGATATGGAAGCCCATGGTTGGAAGTAGACATTCAATGACTTCAAAACTATGATGTAAATGCAGCAGGATACAGACTAGCATGAATCTTTTTAGACTTGCTCAGTCTGCCCAGCATTTGGATACCATGGAACTAAAAGGAATATTAAAAAACTGTAGATTGCTTAGCATAGAGGCTAGGATGGGTGGGTGAGTGGGTGATGTGAGTGATGGAGGTGTAGAGATTAAATCAAGAGAGAAAGGCTGAAGGGTCATGGGATTCTTGGAGAAGAGATATCTCAGGGGAGCATGTTTGACCCCATCTCTCAAGGAGATCCTAGAAATTTTGAATGCCCCTTGGGAGGCATTGCAGGGTTGAGCATGTAGAGTGTAGTAAAGTAAAAAGTGGCAACCCTTGATCACCACCAGGTGACGTCCACCACCCCCCCCCACAAAAGTGACTCTACCAAAGTACTAAGCACCAGTACTGCTCCAGCCCTTGTGCAAAGGCTTTGGGGGAGCTCTTTCTTTTTCTTTTTCTTTTTTTTTTTTTTTTGGTTTTTGGGCCACACCCAGTGATGCTCCGGGGTTACTCCTGGCTATGCTCTCAGAAGTCGCTCCTGGCCTGGGGGACCATATGGGAGCCGGGGGATCGAACCGTGGTCCGTCCTAGGCTAGCGCAGGCAAGGCAGGCACCTTACCTTCAGCGCCACCGCCCGGCCCCGGGGGAGCTCTTTCTTACTGAGAGCCTCCATTTCCCCTCCGGCTGCCATCCTGAGACCCATGAATAGGCCACATAGGCCTCTTCTGTCTGTTACTCTGCATTCAGAAGGTTTGGAGACTTTTTTTTGCCTGAAACAGACTCTCTGTAGTCTTTGTGTGGGGGTTGTGGGGGGGGGGCTGTGTGTGCCAATAGGTCACCGAGAGAAAGTAACCTCTTAGCATCTCTCTGGTTTTCCCCTCTTCTCGTACTGCCTCCAAACCCTGTGGATTTTTTTTCTTTTTTTCTTTGCAATGCGTTTAAGAAAACCCATGCACACATAGCTCCAAGCTGGAATGTGTTGGAACTTCTGTTGGTTCGATGTTCCCTGCAGCAAACAGAATCTTCCGGTTCCCAGGCCTTCTGTGTCCCCCCACGAGACTTCTGCTGGGTTGGCATGGGCAGGCCTGGGAGGTAGAGGGGGAGGAAGCAGGGACAGCAGAGACATGGCGTTCTGGAGCATCTTCTGGAGT
>PVKC010021153.1:0-18081 GCA_004027635.1 Crocidura indochinensis | reverse complement strand
AAAAAAAACTGAGCTTGATTGGAAATTTTACACAAAACACAAATCAATTTGCTGGAAATAAGTGACTTATGGAGGAAAATTGTTATAACAAATTGCTGCAATAAAGCAGTAACCCACTGACACCTGAATTCTACAATATAAAAATTTGGGGGTATAATATGAGTCATAATAAATCTCAGCTTCAGTGAATATCACACCAGCTCCTCTCTATTTTATGGGAAAATTCATCTAAATCTAAATTTTACTTCACCTGCTAGAGGCTATGAGAATGATCAGGTTTACAAAAATATGCAAATTTGCTGCTTGATCATAGTGCATATATTTTATTGCATACTGCATAGTCTCCTCAAAGTTTCACTTCTGACACTCCCAAGAAGTAACTAACTTCTATTTTTAATTTTTCTCATTTCAGAGAAATTAGGTACATAATAGTCACACGGAGGAGGCAGCATGGTCACTACTACTGTCACCTTTTCTACTGTCTTTTAGGCTTCTCCAGAGGTGAAATGATAGAATGTCTGTGGCCACATAAAAACTAGAGATAGTCTGCTGCTTCATATAGTAATAATTTATTGGTGATATTTATTAATATTTTGTTAATTAATATTTTACTGTGAGCTTATTGTACTAAAATGTTAATGTACATTCATAAAACAGTTTGATTATAAATTGCATACAGTAGTGCAACATTTGTTTAATTGAATGATGAGATCTTTTCACTGAAAAAGTCACTCATTGTAAGGACTACATGGATGGTGCAATGCAGTGTTGGATTCCTTTCACAAAGAAAATTTAATCTTAAAGTAATGAGTCAGTGAAATATTATAATGTATGACAAAGCAAAAAAAAGAGATAATAGCTTTTACTGTTTGTCTCTTTAATTAACTTAAGGTTTTCTTGTTCTCAAAGATCACTCCTGCTGGTATTCATGAAGCCATATGTTGTATGTCATATAAAATGGAGTCTGCTGTGTGCAAAGCAAGTGCTTAAACCCCTGTATTCTCTTTTGAATACAAGTTTATTTTATTCTAAGATGCAGAATGTGTTTATCAATTTTACCTACAATAATGATAATAGTTTTAACTAATAAGCATATAAAACTTAATGGACTTCAAATACTTTACAAGATTAACTGACCTCTTGACATTGGTGAAATTTACCTTAGTTGGGTAAATATGAGTTATAATTTTTGGGAGGTTGGGGAGACCACACCCATTTAATGCTCAGGGGTTACTCCTGGCTAAGCGCTCAGAAATTGCCTCTGGCTTGGGGGGACCATATGGGATGCCGGGGATCAAACCACCGTCCTTCCTTGGCTAGCGCTTGCAAAGCAGACACCTTACCTCTAGCGCCACTTCACGGACCCGAGTTATAATTCTTACTTAATTATTTTAAACTGCTTTTTAATTATGACACCATTATTTAAAAAGTTATTTATTATTAACAATTGTATTCAGGCATTCAATTTCCCAACACTTATCCCATCACTAGTGTCAACTTCCCTCCACCAACATCCCTAAGAAGGAACACATACCTTGAACAATAAAGCTCTTACACTTTGGAAAGTTGTAATTAAGTTGAAAAAGCACTATGACTCTCACTCAACTCATAGTTACTAAAATAATTACTTTACTTTCAGGCATAGTATTTTAAATTCCAGTGAAGGTGCATTCAAAAATTGAAATTATTCAGGAAAAAGGAATTCTAGTAAATTCAAAAGTAAAATGCATCAAATCTGAATTTTTACTACTTAGATGAAAAGGTAGAGTCAAATTTTTTATTCTATTTATTTTCAAATAATAATTTTTAGCATATAATTCAGCTAAGCTTCCTGTTGGATAGCAAATAAATAAACTATTCAGGAAACTAAATGGTATAGAGATCTCAATGGTACAATAGTAGTTGACGACAGGAATGTGAGAGATACAGAGGTGATTAAGAGTAAAGGATAATTTCAAACTAAGAGGAGAAGATCTTGCTGCTCAGTGAATAAGTGATATTAAAAAAAAAGATTAACACTCATAGAGTAATGAAACTTTTAAAGCAGTAATTCTTAGCTTATTAGTTCTGGTACATTGTAAGCCTGCAAAATATATCTTTTACAATGTTGTCTCGAGGAGATTCTACATGAAGAAAGCAAAATGTTCCCAATTTCATCTTTTGCCCTTCTTTGTGTACCACTCATCATAGAAGAAGGTGTTCTCATCCAAGATCTTTCTGTTTAAGAAAAAGAATAGATCTCTCAAACTAAAAAATGACCCATTCAAAGAATTGCACCATCTAGATATGCCATTAATGTAACCTTGAGACTTTTTTTTGAAAAGCAACTTAGATTGCTTTTCTTTATTCTGAAATGGAGAAAAGTCTTGGTATCACACACCAAGGATATCAATTTGTACTACTTTAAAATTTAAAGCAGAAACCAACAGAATTATATCATTGATGAGATGCATCCAAGAAAAGTATACTTCCATAGTCATATGCACATTTTTGATGTACTCAAAAAATTTTACAATCAGCATATACAAGACTCCACTAGTTTAGAGCCAATTGAAAACAAAAACTGAAATCTTCTTGATATAATATTTTAAGTTCATATAATCAGTTTCATTCTGTGTCATAAAATAGTGTGGTCTTTTTACAAAGTAATTAATTTTATAAACTTTATTTTATAAATATTTACATAGCTATTAAAATGTCTGTTCTAATATTTTAATTTTTGAGATGCACACTTTTACAAGTAATAAAAATTGAGCATCAAAAATATTGAAAATACAATGTCTTTGGCTGTGAAAGAGTAAAATTTTATTAGTAGGCTTTTCATCATTTAAAGTAATAGAATAGCTTCTGCTCCTTTCAATAGCACAAGGCAATATTAAAACAAGTCCATTCCATCAGAGAAGCCTGATTATTTCCTTAGTGTTTTAAATTATGCATATGATTGGTGACACAAATACATGTTTAAGTGGTTGCAAATTTAAAAAATCAATATTCTCAAAGAACTAAAATTATGCCCAATCATAAATAACAAATTAATTCACTGCATATTTAGATCTACAACTTACCCTATTAATGTGAATATTTTATAAAAGGGAAATCTCTTCTTCATATCAACTTATGCTATCATATTTTATAAAAATATGGCTCAAATGTAACAGAAGACTTGGCAAAAAGAAAAGAATCAGAACTCTACACTGTTCTTTTCTTTCCCAGATGATTCTGGTATGAGTTGTGGACTGCCATGATACTCCAAACCTACAGCAGCCAGGACCCCATTGTTCCCAAGGGAATCGGAGCCTATGCGGGAATGCAATGGTGTGCTCTGCAAGGAACGTGTAAAATAGCATATGTCACTACTATACAGTACACAACAGACAATTATGATTCAACTGTCCAAATTATAATCAGTTTGACAAATGTCCACAAGCGTCTTCACTCTATTTTATATTTTCCCTAAGACAAGGCAATCACACAACCAGACAATTCCATCAGGGAAGCTTGTTAGCTGCTTAGTCTGTTAAACCCTGGTTGCCATAGCATCTAGAGTTGAAAAAGCTGCAGATTGGCATGAAAAAGCATGTCGACAATTGCCCTGTCACAGCATGCAAGCCAGGTCTGCTCAAAGGCAGCACACTACAAGTTTTCTTTCCCAGTTTGCACTACCCCATGCTGTTTAATAATATCCATTTACTGGTATTGGGATTGATCTAGCGCAGTGTAAAATTCACATCTAGTGAGAATTTGCTTTTCACATGGAGTGAAATTCTTTAACAAATGGGAGTATGGCAATTAATTTTGAAATGTAATATTGTATAAACTATAAGAAGTATATTTAGATTTAATAGAAGAACTGTCCAAAATTTTAAACCATGGTACTTTAAAGAACCAAACAGTTTTACTTGGCAATTTTTCAGTTGACTTTCTAATCATTTATGAATCCTGGTTAGTCATACTTTGGAGATGACAGACAGCATTCAAATTTTAGTAGAACATTTTTAAACACATTTTAATCACACCATACTCATTTTTTCTTTATGTGCATGGTATAATTTAATTAAGGATATACATTTCTAAAATAACTGTAATTTAATTAAAGCTTAATATCATGAACACTGAAATTACAGACTAGAGAGCAATGAACATCATTTTATTCCAGAAGGATCATATACTTCATGGTGATAAATTGCCATGTATTATTAAAAAAAAAAGTAGGCTTCTACAAAAGGTTATTCAAATCCCTGCCAACAATCAGATTTATAAAGTATGTGAACTTTAAATAGAGTAAAGCATGTTTACAAACAACCGTTGTTAACTTATTGAAACTACAAAAATGAGAAAGTATCAATACAAACTACAAAAACAATATCTTTGAGTTTATATTTGTGGTGTTCAGTTCTTCCTTCTTATCTCCCACTAGCAAATATGAATAATTTTTTTAATTTGAATTTTTCCAGTTCCTGAAAGAAAATCTTATTAAAATGCATACACAAGAGGAAAACAGTCTAACAAACAAATTTAACAAACCAAGTTCAAAAACAGGTATTTTCCATTTTTTCTAAAATTATTTACTTTATCAACTAGTGGCTTTGCCCTCCTAATGTAATAAAATTGTAACTAAAAATATATATACTTTTAGCTTAAACACTTAAAATACTGATAGTTCATCATATGAGGAAATTTAATGTTAGTCAAAAAGAGAAATATGATGCTTAAAACATATCTACTATACATGTTAACAATTACTTGGTCATGTTGCTGAATAACTTGAAGACTTCTTTTCCTAAAAAAATTATCAGACTTTCAAATAGAATATTTAAAACAAAGCACCAATGATTTCATATCAGAGAGATCAGTATAAAATTGTATCTGAATGGGACTTCAGATCTAAATGCAATCCTTCCTTTTCTAGAAATTCTTAAATTCTTGGGTGAAACTTGGTTCACATATGGTGTCCATAAATGTGATTTCTTATACCACATCTTCCAGTTGAAAAAGAGATAGAGAAAAGTTATTTACTTGTTAAAGGTCTCTTTTTATAAGCTTTGATGACTCAAAAACACCTTCATTTTAACACATAGAGTTTGGCAAAGAATTAGTGATGCTACCATTTGAAAGAATTTGATATTTAGGGAAAAGAAACACAACAGAGATTAGAAGTTAAGTTGTCTTTTGTGTATAGGACATAATTTTTCAAGCATTTTTTATGAGGAATTACTACTGAAGAGTATTTGTCAGACTACTGTAAAAGTTCCAGTTATCCTGAATGATCACTGTTAATGAATGTCATGGAATTTATTCTTGTATATCAAGATTTTAAGAAATAGACTGGTATAGCATTACAGTAGTGCAAATAAATAAGTGTTTAAATCAATTAGAAGCTTAACAAAACATTGACATAGCATTTCTCTCATTTCTCACTCTAGAAAACTTGTATTTAAACTCCTTTTGCATAGCATTTTCTTAACTCTCTTGCAATATAGCAGAGTGCACCCTAAAAGAGTACACCTCTTAACCTCTTAATTAGGCTATGCACATTTTCCTCTTTCAAAGTATAAAGTTTTGCAAAGCCCAAGAACTGGGTAGCATAAAAATAAAAAGTTACTGTTTAAGAGCACATCTCCGTTAGTCTATAAAACTCAAATTTTGCCATATATCCCCAAAATTTCCTTTGTTTAGAATTCCTAAATAAATGTTAACCTTTATAATTGCATTGTTAATGTTTATTCCCACTACATAAACATTATTATGTATGAACTTAATTTCCTTCTTACCTAATTTATTTCATATTCATTCTTTTATTCTAAATGTGGAATTTAGTGATTCTATCTAAATGTCTTAGAATATTTACATTGGTTATCATTATTACTTTTGAACAATCTCTATAAAGCATCTAGTTTCGAGTCATGTTGATGATTACTAAATTGAAGTTATATAAAAAAGTTTTAATAAGTGTAATTTTCTACAACAACAACCAAACTTGTCTTATGGTAGTGAGTAGGTGGTAGATTGCAAAGTCAATATTATCTCTGATAATACAAAGGGTAAGTGCTGTTAGAAAGATACTACCCTGGTCTATTTTGTTAAATAAACACATCTTATGTCTTCCCCAAATGAAATGCTACCTTGCACAAAAATGTAGGTTTCATATAAGCGCATTCTTGTGTCAGGGTTAGTTCTTGTTTTTCCTGGGTGATTTTGCCTTATTCTGAAATTTCTTTTCACCTGACTGAAAGCACATTAACTGCTAGATAGGCATCACACTGATGTCTCCATGCTGTAGCATACAGCCGTGAATTTGCTACGATCTGTTTAATCAGCAGTGTATTGATTTTCCGCAGCTTTCCTTCATTTTAGCCCCATAGCAGGCTTCTGTAATTTCCTTTGGACAAAGTGTAACCAAACTGTGCTAAGTGATGTTGATTTGCAGGCAAAAGTAAAGGGGTAAATATAAATTAACAAGCTATAAACATTTTACAAGTGGGGAGTCAATAAAAACAGTGTCTGCAGTTTCTTTAAAAAAATGATTTGAAGCAGATTGTTAACAAACGTGTCCAAAGAAAACTGACGTGAGTCTGAGAATAATTTTTGCGCTTTGTGATTAAGAATTGATCAGTCTAAAAGCCTCGGATGCAACTGAATCACCCATAAGCTTCTGGCCTGAAAAGACTCAGCGGGGGCTGGTATTTGTTTGTTAAACTCCCATGATTCCAAGTAGATAATTGGTCTGTGAAGTTCATGGCAGAATCTGAATTTGCTTTCTTGCTACCCAGCTGGCTGAGCACTGGTTTATAGACTTCTGTGTACAAATTTAGCCAGCAGCAAACCTCACATCTTTAATATAAAAGGTGTTTTGTTGTGTTTTTCAGGTGCTGAGTGGAAAGCCCACACTCCAGAAGCTCATTAAAAGGGCCAAGTTACAGTACAGGTTTATTTCTGTCACAGCGTTTCTGAAAACAGTGACAAGGATTAATATGTTTCTTTAGTTCTGGAAAAAGCCTGACACAATCCCTTGTGAATTTGTTCATCTGTTTCATTGCTTGTATAAGATTCATTCTCCTCTTATATCTTGAAATTACAGCTGTAAACTATTGCTTGTAAGAATTCATAAGTCATTCAGAAGCCTGGGGCAAAACTAATTGTTTTATTCAACAGCCTCTTGTTTATTTATTTATTTATTTATTATTTCATCAGCCTCTCCTTTTCTATTTTCCACTATTTTTCCTGAAAGTCAATATAATCTTGGTTCTTTTGTTTGAACAAGTATAAAAATGGGAAGTTTTCTGTTTCCAAGAGCTTTCTAAAAGCTACTATAGATAAGTGCATTGTGGGAATGTAATTCACTCTCATTTTTTGCAAAACTATCCTGACTTTTCTTTCCTTGATATGAAAATTTCTTATTAAAAAGCAATATCTGTACAAGCATTTATAATCTTCTGTGTAACCATGTGACACTAAGCTTTATCTGTGAGTGGTTGCTGTTTCTGAGACATGATATGACATGTGGTAATGCAAATCCTAGAAAAGTGTCAAGGATCTCACAAAATGATTTGCTTTACATCAAATTAGATAAGCAAATTATTTTCTATTTGCAAAAATTAAACAATATGCCCTGTGGATACCATAAAACAAATCATCTTTTAACTTGAAGAGTCTCTTTTCTCATCTGCCCATACTTTCTCTCTCATATGAGCACATTCACACACAATCCTCTTCTTCTAGAGTAATAATTATTTCTGACTTTCCAGTTTTCTATTATGCCAAGTTATATGCTACAGTTTAATTTTAGATACAAAATATATAAAATAAAAGTTTCAAACTTTATTCAAGTACAAAATAAAACACAATGTATTCATAATCATCCATATGGGTATACTATAAATTGGTAGAAATTATTGAAAAACTAGCCTGACTAGACTATATGGCATGCAATGTTTAAAATGAGATATTAAGCCTCCATTGTTGCTAACAGAAGTTTATATACTCAAATTCCCTATGCACCATAGATTTCTTAACTCATAATAACTGATTGTAAATACAGTAAGAACTAGCTAGATCCTTATTTACACCTTCCAATTTGCTGCCCTCCAGCACTAAAAACAAAACAAACAAAAAAAAATGGTAGCAAAAGAACTGCCAAGCAAAACACGCTCTGCTCCTCATGCATACTCTTTCGTATTACCACACATAGAAACCTTTTGCTCTTTGTTTTCAGTCAACAGTCAATTATGATTACAATAAGATAAAAAGATATTGCAAATATGATAAAAACAAAGTATTATTAAATAATCAACTTATTCAATCATGTATTCCAATCAAACAAAGCAGGTTTTTTTTTTTTTTGGAAGTTGGGAGCCTCCTAAATAATGTTGGAGGATCTAGGACCACTTCTGATGATTCTCAGCCTTGGACAATTCAATTGATACTAGTGCGCAAGGGTACAATGTTCTTGCATCCTCCATGGAAAGCCATCTTGTCAGGATTCAGAACTCTCCAAGGTTACATCCAGCAGTGTTTTAAAAGCTACATAGTTCCAGGGTTTGAAGCTGGGTTGAATGCTTGTACTCTACATTGTCCTGTCTCCCAAACGCAAACAATATAAGTTCTGTGTCATGTTTCTGTGTCTGTGTTGCAATGGCACATACTTACGTTTAGTGCATTAACTATAAAAGTTTTATTCGATTTTTGTCCTTACAATAAAAAATTCAATATTAACTGAAACTAGATACCTTGGTAAATAGGTTTGCATTTCCTGTTATTTTTCATTCCTTATGGTTCCTTATCATTTGTCTACATAAATTATGATTTTCACTTATGTTTTTCAGAATCTTAAGGAGTTTTTGATCTTTAGTTAGCTTTCGCTTGCTTTTTTAATTAAATACAAAACCACCTTTTCTAAATGCTAGCTTTACCTTTCTAGTATTGATAGCTATGATTTCACTATTATTTTATTATTTCATTTGTAAATGTTAAAATAGCACAAAAACTTGCACATTTAACAATGCAAATGATTTATAAACAATAGTATCTTTTCTGGTAAATTAAAATATGTTTGGGATTAAATTATTTTTTCTTTCCTTTTCTATTTTTCTTGTATTTTGGTCCACATGTAGTGGCTCTTAGAGCTTATTTCTGGCTCTGGCACTCTGAAATCTTTCCAGGCAAATTTGAGGGAGCCATATAGAATGTCAGGGATCAAATCTGGGTCAACTACTGCAAAGCAATGCTGCTATTCTATCCCTAGAGCCTCATTAAATTTAATTCTTAAATGTTAAATGTATTGCCTAAAAGAACTTATATATTTTGATTAACTTTTTATGGTTATTGAGAATAAGTATTATTTTTTAAAACAAAAGGATAATAAAATTTAAGACTAGTTCATAAATTAATTAAGGCTGAAGTTAAAGTTAGAAGTCAATATTTTTTATATTTCACATGATAAAAGCTTATGAGTTCTAAGACTGGTAAATGCAATAGATGAAGATCTGTGCTTTTATTGTTTACTTTTTAGGAGTCTGAAGCCTGGTTAAATGTCTCATTCAACTTTAGATAAAACTAAGTATATATTTGGAATATAGTGACTATTAACTTTAGAGTATATGAGATATTTTTAACATAAATTGCCTATTAAAATATAAAAGGCAGATTATACCTATGTTTGTTATTTATGGTAATAAGGGTGATCAGTTTTCAAGGTCAGTATATATTGGAATTACAAATTGTTGCACAGAATGTATTTAATGAACCTTGTTTGGTAATAATATAAATAAGTAAAATGCAAAACAATAAACAATGTATAGCATGCTATATTTGGATGTTACATTACTTTTTTATTTATTTATTTTGGGGGAGGCCACACCCGGTGATGCTCAGGGGTTACTCCTGGCTTTTCGCTCAGAAGTCGCTCCTGGCAGGCACAGGGGACTGTTGCATATGTAAACATTTCTAATCTTATCATGATTTGGAATTTTTATGTATAAACATTTTTGGACCTACCCTGATCCTACCCTGATCAGTGATTGGACCCTACTCTAGGGTGTGACCTGGCATTATGCCCCTACCCTAGGGTGGTACCTGATTCTAGTGTATAAAACAGAAGTCTGTGGAAGGCTTAGTGGCTTTTTGTTGGAACTGATGCTGAGACATCGGACCTCAGTTCATTCCACCGAATAAAGCTGATATTTTCCACAAGTCTGACTCTCCGTGAGCTGTTTATCCGCCGATTCACCTCAGAACCGCTGGTTACTGGGTGGTAGACACGTTCTCCGAGCTGGAGGGGAGAGACCTCGTCCTCCCTACCTCCGTTAGCGAACCTCTACTGGGGACGAATTTCTTCAGGGGACCATATGGGGAACCAGGGGATCGAACAGAGGTCCGTCCTAGGTTAGCGCAAGGCACCTTACCTTCAGTGCCACCGCCCGGCCTTCATATTACTTTTTTAGATAAAAGTTGATAGATATTATAAGAAAAAACCAAAAGTTTATGGGTTTGAAATTTTATTATTATTATTATTATCTAATTTTATTGTTACTAGTTATTAAAGGAACCTCTGTTCCTTGTAAACATGAAAATAAATAACTCATGGCCAGTGAGGTGGCATTAGAGGTAAGGTGTCTGCCTTGCAAGTGCTAGCCAAGGAAGGACTGCAGTTCGATCCCCCGGGATCCCATATGGTCCCCCCAATCCAGGGGCAATTTCTGAGCACTTAGCCAGGAGTAACCCCTTAGCATCAAATGGGTGTGGCCCAAAAACACCAAAAAAAAAAAAACTATGGGCATTGAGGTTGCTATATAATTGTGAGGGTGTATGAATTAATTCTTATCATTCATTATAAATGACAAGTAAAAAATATATTTTAGTTTTTGCTCAAATAGCATGGTCTTTTATTTACCCTGAAAATCTATAACAGGAGACAAAGGCAAATATTTGTAAAAACTATGAAATTATTTATATGTAGCCACAGTTAGTTAAATATAACCAGATGTTTAAATTACTAAGAATCATTTAAAAGGTCAAAAGAACCAAATTTCTCACACCACAACTAGAAAATGTACACAAAATATTTCTTTGACTACTCTGAATTACAAGCTTAAATTAGTACTTCCTATTTAGATGCTGAAAAGTTTTCTAACAACTTCTCTAAGATAATAAATTTTAAACTGGATGGTTAGTACTAAACAAATTATAGAGGTATATGATAGAAATCTGAGGCAAAATACTAGAACAAAATATATGGCAGCAACGTCAATCAGACACTTAGAAAGTACCATTCACTTAGGATGATTAATGACAATCTAATCTCTTTGGTGACTTCTCTTTCATGCTAAGTGGAGTTCTCATGTTTTTCTGGCAATAAAGTTCTGTTCTGGGAAATGAATTTAAACCTTTAGTTTGATCTATTTAATGTTCTTATTTCTGTTAAATGAAAATCATGTTGTTCCCTCTATTTCCTTATTATGCTATCGCTTTTCATTCAAAGGTACTCAAATCAGTAAATTATTAGAATTTTCAGCTTTTAAGTCAAGTAATTTCTAAGAGTTGAAATAAAAGTGTGATTTAACTAAGGAATATTTTCAATCTGACTGTATTTGTATACTCTGAACAAAATATTTTCTGTTTCTTCTATTTGTTTTCATTTGTCCATGGAGGTACTATTTAAAATTATTTTATTCCTGATTATCAAATGTATCACTGCTTCTACTGCTCTAGTCATCAAACAATGAATATACCTTCTATTTACTATATTTATCAAAAATGTATGTGCATGGGGCCCGGGAGATAGCATGGAGATAACGCATTTGCCTTTCATGCAAAGGTCATCAGTTCGCATCCCGGTGCCCCATATGGTCCCCCGTGCCTGCCAGGGGCAATTTCTGAGTATGGAGCCAGGAGTAACCCCTGAGCACTGCCGGGTGTTACCCAAAAACCAAAAAAAAAAATGTATGTGCTATATTCTATAAAATTTATGACTAAAATAAGAAAAAACGTAACAATTGCTTATATAAGGAATAAACACATTTTTATCAAAATATAACTAATGATAAAGCACAGATAACAATTAGAGTAAGAATACCTCCTCATTCTACAAACATATACATTTTCTTTTTGTTGCATCATTTTTTGAAAGCTTAAACTATGATTATTTGAAGAATAAAATCTTAAATAAATGTATTCTATTGGATTATAGTTTATACTACCATAGAAGAAATTGACACAGGTGAATTTCTAAGCATATTTTAAAGTTTCTTTTCATGTCTGAATATCATGTCAGGGATAATTCAAAAATTTCTTAAAATTGTCTTTTCCATATTGCATTGTTTTGAATCATTTGTCATATATTGAAAGTCATATATTAAAAAGTATAGGTAGGGGCCCGGGAGATAGCATGGAGGTAAGGTGTTTGCCTTTCATGCAAAAGGTCATCGGTTCAAATCCCGGTGCCCCATATGGTCCCCCGTGCCTGCCAGGAGCAATTTCTGAGCATGGAGCCAGGAGTAACCCCTGAGCCAGGTGTGACCCTAAAACCAAAAAAAAAAAAAAAGTATAGGTGTACTTCTATTATTTCTATTCTATCCCTTTGTCTCTGCACCTGCTTTGTTCTAATGCCACACTGTTTTAATTACTATTTCTTTGTAATATACCATTTGTAAAATATGATTTTGTAATAAAAATAGAGAGTATAATAATTTTATTTTTTCCATTTCCTATCAAAATTGATTTGGCTACTTGAGATCTTTGGTTGTCTTATACAAATTTTTAAAAAACATTGACAGTGAGCAAGAAAATGCTGAAGAGCCATTATGAATGCAACAGGCAATATTCTAACCATTGAAAGTAAAATATGGTTTTAAATTAATTAAAATAACATTGTTAATAAAAAGGCTGTTATATATTATTATTGAGTTAATTGATGAGTTGAGATAACTCCCATTCAAATAGTAATAAAGTGATTCTAGAAATTAAAAACTTAAGAGATGAACTGTGGAAATACTCTGCTTATTAAGGAGTGAGCCATGGCATTGCCTGAGTTATGAAGCTGTGTGTATGAACATGTGTGATTGCATTAAGTAAATAACAATAAGATTGCAACCTAGGATTGCATTAAGTAAATAACATTCAGTTGCTTAAAATTTTTCATAGAAAATTCTACTGCAATTATAAAAATAATCCTAAATTTTTGAAACAGGATAAAGATAAAGATTCTTGAGGTATAAGATATAGGATTCTGATTTATTTTTGTATATAGAAAGTTTTGGAAGATTATAAAATTAAATCAACTCTTCAAAGATTGTTGAATTGGACAAACCATCAGTCTGTACTACCAATCCCTCTAACCAATGTGAATGTATGTATGCACAAACACACACACACACTCACACACACACACACACACACACACACACACAGGTTTTTTTCCTTTTTTGGTAACTAACACTGCATTGACTCACTATTAATGAAGAAGGTCTGAAGAGAGGGTGCAGAAGTTAAAGTGCTTTTCTTGCATGTAACTGACCCTATTGGTCATCATATTTTTTCCCAAAGATCACCCAGAGTGACCTGAGTACAGGGTCAGCAATGCCTGCTGTCTACCTCACCCTGCAAAAAAAAATAGTAATAGTAAAAATATAGGGGCACATATCATTTCTTGCCATTCTAATTGTATCAAACCAGAAGATTCTATATTCATTACATTCAAAATGCTTCTTAATTTGGACCCCTTTTGCCATTTATTTATTTATTTTGGTTTTGGGGTCACACCCGACAGCGCCGAGGGATAACTCCTGGCTCTACATTCAGAAATCGTACATGGCAGGCTTGGAGATCCATATGATATGCCGGAATTCAACCACTATCCTTCTGATTACAAGGCAAACGCCCTACCCTACCTCCATGCTATCTCTTAGCCCCAACTTTTTGTCATTTAATGACCCCCCACCCTAATACAGACTTTCAACACTTTGCAAGAGTTACTATAGTAGTGCTTTATCTGATCACACTGAACTTTCACCTCTTTTAATGGAATAAAATTTTTTTCGGATCACCAACATAATCTCTTAAAGAATAGAAATTACATTAAACTATTTACATGTTAGAAGTTATTGAAAAGCTTTCTAGTGCAACTAGAATAGAAATAATGAGGTCCTATATTAGGTTCTATGTGAGCTGATTCCTCATCAAACTTAACATTCGTTTTATCCCCATCTAATTTCTTGTCTATTAGTTCAACTCCAAGAGACCTTCAGATTGCCTATTTACTGTAGTCTCCTTTAAAATAACTGTCCTGATTTACTTTATTCACTTCAAACTTAACTGTCTAAAATAGCACATATTATCATGTATTGTGTATTGTATATTTTTCATGAAAAAAATTTATGCTCTATAAATTGAATATATCATAAGTCCTAGATGTCTATTTTCATTCACTTTGTACAGCTGCTGCCTCACAATTATTAGCATAGATGTTGGAATAAGTTCACAGAATTTTTTTGTAAATAAGGTAAGTTTTAAATCAATGAGAATCCAGGAAAACTACCACTCACAAATTAGCAAAGTAATGTTTTGGCAAGAAATTTAAAACTACTTATATTATATTATGGGATGCACTGCAATATAACACAGTTGGTAAAATAAGGAGGGGGATGTTAAATTTACAGAATTAAACTTAAAAACATAGCAACAAGTCACATATAGATTGACTCTGTAATCCAGTTTATGTAGGAAAGTTCCATTATACAAAAGTTATCCCAAAGATGTTTCCCTAAAATAAAAAAAAAAGATTATAAGGTTAACCTAAGTTTAGGATGCTTAAAATTCTCCACAGAGTTTCTATCAAACAGTGAAATAAATGTAGAGTCCCTGGTGGGTTTGTACCATTTTTATTTGCTTCTCTGAAATGCAGAACAAATCAGAATGTTTACCAAAGACACAAGTCTCAAAGGGATTGACATGGACTTTTCCACCAGCTGCTTCAGTGACTCTGCAATAAACATTTATCCAGGGAACTCAGACTGAGCTCCTGTGAAAGAATTTGGCCTAAAGAAATTAGCACTGCTACTGATGCAAGAACAGTATGTATTTCACTGAATCATCAAGTCAAACCAAAGATGGAAGGAATCCCAAAGTGCCAGTTGGAATAGGCTTAGTTTCAGGAAGTCAAATATAAAAATTTGATCTGGTCTCTTGTTTAAATATAAAGAGTCCTAGTATTGGTAGAGGGTTGGTGAGGCCATTCTCAGCTCCTACAGCCCCTACTGCTTGCTTGGTCTTAAGGTTGTTGGGTGACAGTGGAGAAATTCACAAAGCAATCCAATGATGTCCCAGGAGTCAACCAACTTTATTTCAAGGTCCTAACCGCCATGTACATTTCCTTACATGGCTTCTATGCTAAGCCTTTTCCTAGCAGCTACTTCTCTGCTCCTTCTGCCTCTGTTTCACTTTCAGCTGCTCTTCAGGTTTCATTGCTAACTGACTCCCCTTTGCTGATTCTCCTTGTTGATTCTCTCTGCTGATTTACCCTTCTCTCTCTAACTCTTCTTTTTATTCCCTCTCTCCCCACAAGCAGAGCCCTCTTCCCGCCCATTCCAGGTGTGGGTGATTCTGATCATTCAGGTGGGATAAATAAGAAGTTGAGAGAGGGGATACCAACATACTCCAACTTTTTTGCATTCTTACAGAAGCACTATTGATAAGTCTAGAATATCCAAGTTTTTTTTCATAATCTTCTCTAAACAAAATCATAAGAACTTTTCTGCAGATAATACAGTTTGAAATAAGCTTCTATGTAAGATACACAATATAACATTATAGCAATTGGGAAACATTTACTAGCATAGCTGGGAACTTTCAAAACTCTAACATGCATTTCCCCAGAATTGTGCAAGCAAATATTAAAATACTAAAGTCAGATACAAAATTTTCTGTTTGCAATGGAGCTTAGAACAAAATAATAAGATTCATACAAATAGAACACAATGTAACCAGTAATATAGTGACGGTTGAAAATAGGGTCAAGAGATTAGCCTCAGGAGAAAGTTAAGTTTTTGGAGGTAACCCAGATGCAGTCTCTAAGTGCATTTCTTTAAACAGTATAATGGATCAAATGAAACTATATTACATTAACAAAGCATAGAGCTCTATGACTTCTATTCTTATAAATTTATAGATAAAGGTATATTATTTTATACGTAATTTATGAAGATTCACGTTGACTCTGACTTCATAGAAAATTTAAATAGATTTTCTCTTATAAATTAACATTCTTTGTTAATGGCATGATTAGTGTTAATAAATTTGTTAATGCTTAACAAGCTCATATTTGTATATCAATTATTCATAAAATATATAGAAAGTAGACTCTTGCTATTCCTATCTATAGACAAGAAATATTAAGTAACTTGTCCAAAGTTAAATAAAGGTCATCGGTTCGAATCCCGGTGCCCCATATGGTCCCCCATGCCTGCCAGAAGCAATTTCTGAGCATGGAGCCAGGAGCAACCCCTGAGCACTGCCGGGTGTGACCAAAAAACAAAAACAATCAAACAAAAAAAGAATGCATTTAAGTCAATTAAAACCTTAGTGTGGGAATTGCAAAACCTAGACTTAATCACATGTATTTTATTTTAAAGAATGCTATTTTTACTACACAATAGAAAGATCCATAATATACATTAAATAACTTAAAACTTTTAAGTTAGTATCCTAAAAGAGGTTGTATTCTAAATTTTTCATAATAAAATACAGCAAACAGGGGGCTGGAGCAATAGCACAGTGGGTGAAGTGTTGGTTTTGCATGTGGCCGCACTGGGTTCCATACCCAGCATCCCGTACGAAACCTTGAGCACTGCCAAGAGTGATTCCTGAGTGCAGAGCCAGGAGTAAACCCTGAACACCACCAGATGTGGCCCAAAAATAAACGAACAAAAACAACAAACGTCGCCTCTCCTGGAGGAACATTCAGGTTGCTTCTAACAAAATACAGCAAACATATTTCTACAATCACATATATCATTATTTTAGCAGTATTCTTTATATTTTGTGTTCCTTTAGCTTATCATGTGTATATAATTAGCTTAGTACATTTAGTATACACATTATATTTTCAAAAGAGGCAGTCCTTACTCATTTTTCATAACTATAGTTTGTTTAGATATTATTATTTACTAGTGCAATGTTTTATTCTTTTTCACACAGATTGAATCAAGTATGTTTGATTATCTGCATAATACATGAGTTAAATGTAAAATTGAGGTACAAATAAATTAAATAACTTGTTGAGGTCAAACATCTTATAAATGATAGTGGCAAGGTTCAATCAAAGACCTTCTGCCATGAAAATATTTTTGTAACTACTATATCTATTCTTTCATACTCCATGTATTGCTTGATAAATTCTCTACTTTGTAAGTTTAAAATTATTAGACACATTTAGATTTTCTTTGATGCCTCAAACATAAGTACACTGCAAATAAATAAATATCTTCAGCTCACAAGCTGAGAACTAAGTCATTGTATGACAAGACCCTATCTCTAGCCATATATGTTATTTGAAAGAATAATTACAACCATAACACATAAACTTTATTTTCTCTAAAAAAATTCTCAGAAAGAAATGATTACATTTAAATGTTCTTTCACTCTTGTACTTTTCTATAGATGATCTCATTCTGATGGAACCAAGAATTCCATCTGCAAAAGAATGAAAATAGAATGAATAAAAATATAAAATATGGTGTGACATCAGGCTGGGAATCTCTGCGAATCCACGCCTGCCTAGTGTGGCCAACTACAAAGATCTGTGAGTTTGTCTTTTCTTTGTGTTTATCTTTTGTTTGCTGTCCTCTGAACTCGGGGGAGTGAGCCATCTTGGCTCAAAAAAAAAAAGAACTCGCTCTCCCAGAGTTCCATTCGAGGGCAGGAAAGCCCAGGAGCATGCCATTACAATGAAAACCGGCTATACTCAAGTACTGTGAAAAAGCAAGGTTCCCTACTCGTGACATCAGGCTGGGAATCTCTGCGAATCCATGCCTGCCTAGTGTGGCCAACTACAAAGATCTGTGAGTTTGTCTTCTCTTTGTGTTTATCTTT
>PVKC010021152.1:0-18283 GCA_004027635.1 Crocidura indochinensis | reverse complement strand
TCTAAAGAACTTTTCCCATCACTAATTTCTCTGGTTCCCCCTCTCCCTCCACTCACACACCCCTGTCTCTGGAACAGACATTTTGTTTCTGTCTATCTCTATGTCTCTCTCTCTCTTTCTCTCTGTCTCTCTCTTTCTCTCTCTCACTCTCTGTCTCTCTCTCCTTTTCCTTTTTGACACTGTGGTTTGCATTATCATTAATTAAAACGTACCTTGCATGGTATTTTATCTCTTTCAGCACCCAGTTCTTGCACAGAGTGATAAATTCTAACTATCATTGTGATAGTGAACCTTTCTCTCCTCTATCTGAACTCAGTGTTCTTTGTGGCAAGCATCCTACCATGGACTGGTCCTCCTGTCCCTCAACATGAATGCCTCTGGATATTATTACCATACTGTCTTTTATTTTTCTTAGATCCCACAAATGAGTGACATTGTTTGACTCATTTTACTCGGCATAATAATCTCCAAGTCCATCCATATATACATAAATTTTATGACTTCATTTGTCATTACAGCTGCATAATATTCTATTGTGTAGTAGTACCACGGTTTCTTTAACAACTAATTTGTTGTTGGGCACCTGGATTGTTTCCATATTATTTATTGTAAATAGTGCTGTAATGAACATAAAAGTGCAGAGAGCATTTCTGGTCAAAAAGACATATGAAAACATGCTCCAACTCACAGGGAGATGCAAATTAAAACAACAACGACATACCATCTCATACCACAAAGACTGGCATACATCACAAAGAACAAGAACAACTACTGCTGATATGGATGAAAGGAGAAAGAGACTCTAATTCACTGCTTGTAGGAATGCTGTCTAGGAAAGCTTTTCTGGAAAATAAATGGATATTCCTCAAAAAACTGGAAACTGAGATTCCATATGATCCAGCAATACCAATTTTAGGGAAATAATCTACAAACAAAACTATGCAATACAAAAATGTCTTGTTTTTCTTAAGCTTTCTTGCCCTCCTACTTCAGACCTGTTCAACCAAGCTGGATTATGAGAAGTGGAGCCATAACAATATTAAATTCAAATTCAATGTTAGGACTGTTTAGACATGAATGTATATTCATCAACTCTACCTAAATCTAGTGAAGTGATTAGGAACTTTAAAATGCACAATTATTTACACTGAAAAATTATCAATTTTATGTGTTTGGGTAATAAATCTGATGACAAAATTATGACTGCAAGTTACTACATATTTTCTGCATATTGTTATTTTTTATTCTTTTTGGGGAAAAGGTAGTGATTAGGATTATTGCTGGCTTCTGTGCTCTGGAATCATTCCCAGCAGTGCTAAGTGAACTAGGCATTAAACCTAGAAAGTTCATATGCAAGGCAAATTACCCTACTGCTGTGCTATTGCACTGGTTCCATATAGCATTAATTTTAATTGTTCGTTTTAGTTTGGTTTGGTTTGGTTTTTGGTTTTGGTTTTTGGACCACAACAGGTGACGCTCAGGTTACTTCTGGCTATGCACTCAGAAATTGCTCCTGGCTTGAGGACCATATGGGATGCCGGGGTCCTTCCTAGATCAGCTGCGTGCAAGGCAAATTCCCTACTGCTGCACCACCTCTTCAGCCCCAATTTTAACTGTCTTAAAGGAATAAATTGCAGTGACACACCCCAAATTGTATGATATAAATATCTCCAAGAATTTAGTTGAATGTGGATTTAAAAAATCTATATTATTTTTCTGAGTCAAACTTTTTTTAAGTCATAAATATCTTCGGGGGGGGGGGGAGAGTGGCGAGGTGACGCTAGAGGTAAGGTGTCTGCCTTGCAAGTGCTAGCCAAGGAAGGACTGCGGTTTGATCCCCCAGCGTCCCATATGGTTCCCCCAAGCCAGAGGCAATTTCTGAGCGCTTAGCCAGAGGTAACCCCTGAGCATCAAATGGGTGTGGCCTGAAAAAAACCACAAAATAAAGTAAATAAAAATAAATATCTTCTGGGCTAGAAAGATAGTAGAGTGAGTAGAGCATTTGTCTTGCATATGGCTAGTCTCTCTTTAAGCCCTAGTACTGCATCTGGCCCCCATGGTACATCACTAGGTATAGACCCTGAGCACAGAGTCAAGAGTAAGCCCTGATCAAAGCCAGGTGGAGCCAGACATCAGACATTTTTTTTTTTTTTTTGGCATCATAAATCTGCTGGTGGGATCTTACTCTGTACCAGGGAGCCAATTCATGAGATGCCTAGAAGATAATCTATCACTGAACCATTCTTAGAACATCTTTCTTCTTCATCACTTTCCAGATTGTATCATTGAAACACAGTTTGTGGGGGCCGGGCGGTAGCGCTGGAGATAAGGTGCCTGCGCTAACCTAGGACGGACCTTGGTTCCATCCCCATATGGTCCCCCGTGCCTGCCAGGAGCAACTTCTGAGCGAATAGCCAGGAGTAACCCCTGAGCGTCACCGGGTGTGGCCCCCCCAAAAAAGAAAAGAAACACAGTTTGTTTTTAAATTTTAATGAAGTTTATCTTTATTCATATCTTTTATTGTTTTATTTGTGTAATTGACAAACACTAGAAACAAAACATTGTTTGGTACAAACAATGAGATATGAGATATACACAAGCACTAATTAAAAAAATTTCTAGTTTTGGGGCCGGAGCGATAGCACAGTGGTAAGGCATTAATTTCCCTTGCACGCGGTCAACACAGGATGGACCACGGCTCATATCCCAGCTTCCCATATAATTCCCCTGAGTCTGCAAAGAGTGACTTCTGAATGCAGAGCCAGGAGTAGCCCCTGAGTACTGCCAGGTGTGACCCCCACGAAAATTTCTAATTTTATCTTCTACTTAGTTATTTGATTAATATAGTGTTACTTTTTTGTACAATGTGGGAGGTAAGGAAAATTTAAGTCCATTCTTTTGCATGTGGATCTTTGACTGTCCCAGTAACACTTATTGAAAATACTGTTGTTTGTCCATTGAATGGTCTAGGCATCAGGGTTAAAAATTAGTCATTGATGCATGCATTATCTTTTAGCCTGCATTCTTAAGTCTAACCCACAGTCAGTATCAAAAGTTCCTAAACATTTGGCTTACTGGCCACTTTTCAGAAAAATGAATTAAATCACCACAACAACCCCTCCCAATAAATCTATCTTTTTTTTTTTTGTGGTTTTTGGGTCACACCCAGCAGTGCTCAGGGGTTACTCCTGGCTCCATGCTCAGAAATTGCTCCTGGCAGGGACGAGGGACCATATGGGGCACCGGGATTCGAACCGATGACCTTTTTGCATGAAAGGCAAACGCCTTACCTCCATGCTATCTCCCGGGCCCCAAATCTATCTTTTTAAGTAAACAATAGAAAGCATCTCTCAGAGTAGTAAAGACTACTAAGAGCCCAAATTATTCTAATACCTTCTGCATCACCCACTTTGGGAAAGACTGATCTACCTAACTACCCTTACAGAAACACTATACTCTTTTGATTACTCTTGCTTTTTCCTGAAGGTTTTCAGATGGGGAATTTTGAGTCTTACAACATTGCCAGTCTATTTCAAATTTGTTTGATATCTTTAGGGTCTTAAACTTCTACATGAATTTTAAAATCAACTTTTTTAATTTCTGGATTTTCAAGTTATTAAAATTATCTTTAGATCAATTTAGAAAATTTGTGCTTGGAGAGATAATTACGGAAGGTGATTGCCTTGAACACCTTGGATCTAGTTATGTTCCCTGACACCATATATATTGTCCTCTGAACACCACCACTGGGAGTGATTCCTGAAGGCAGAGCCAATAGACATTAGTTATCTCTGAGACCAGACAGGCATGCCCCCCCCAAAAAAAAGATAATAAAATTAAAAATTGAAATGAGAATTCACTAAAAGAACTCAATTGCCAATTTGAGCAGAAATAATAAACTGCATATTAATTAACATAGGTCAATGGAGATGATTAGATGATTCCTTCTCAACATTAGAATAAAAAAACTAAAGAAGAAAATTTGATAGAGCCTCAGAGAACAACCAAGAACACTAAGATATTATAATGAAAGCCCTAGAAATGTAATAAAAAGAGGGCATAATTAATTCATAATTACTTAATATCTAAGAAGTTATCAAATCTCCAAAATGTTCTTGAATCTAAAGCAAGGCACAAGTCCTACCTGCGGTACTACTGCTTTGACCTCTTCAACAGATTTTTAAACCTGTGAAGTTCTGATTATTTTAAATAATGATATCTATTGTTATTTCTTACTTAATGCGGTGTTATTCTTGCTTAACTTTTAATATTTTAACTTTTGTCATTTATACCCATCTATACATAACTTTTATTTGCTATTTTAGTTCTTTAAAATATTTTAAGAAGCTATTTAAAATATTTGTCAATGGAATCCTGATTTCCTCTGAGGAGTTTCTATTTATTTCCCTTTCAACAATTTTGGACAATATTTTCTTGTCTCATAGTCTTTTCTGAAAACTGAAACTTCAATTAAACAAAATATTTCAACTATGGACATAAAATTCTCGACACAATGTTCTATTTTTTAAATTATTGTTGTTTATTTATTTATTGGCTTTCTTTGAACTAACTCTGCAATGTTTATTTTAAACTTACTCTTTCTGTGTGTGGCCACTGAATTCTCTGCTTTATTGATAACTGCCAAATGATACGATAAAGATTCTCTTAAATGCCTGAAGAACTGTAATTCCCAGTATTTTCCAAAAATTCTTATGCTTTTATGTCCAGGTTTACCTTCAGCATCCTCAGGCTTACCTCCAGCTTGTACTAAGCCTTAGGTTTGTCAGAAGTGTAAAGCTATCTATGCTATCACTCTAGCCCCAGCCTGAGTCTTTTTGATTAAATTGATAATTTATCATTTTTAAAATTCTTCTCATTTGACCCTCAATACTAATTAATGAGATGTTCACATATGAAAGTATTGGTTAATGTGTTTTTAATTATTTTAAAACCATAGCATTTAGATAGTTTTGACTTAAGCCAATGTACTACCATTTCAACAAAATTGAATATTTCAAATTTAAGAATTATAGTTACAGTAGATGCCATCATTTAAAACATCTTAATAGCTCCTTTGGAGATTGGAAATTCTAATAAAGGAAAGGATCAGCTCATTTACCTTAGTCATTACACAGACATGTTCTATTAACTTGAAACTTTTTGTCTGCAAAATGGTGGTAACAAAAGAACTTGGAGGCATATAATGCTTTTCAAGGTGGAAGGTACATAAAATCTAAATTCAGATTATTCTAAAACCTATTTAGTGTATTAGATGTTAGCCATACCTCAGTTCATTGAGGCTGAATGAGTTTAAGTCCTTAGGCACTTGGGTAAGAGAACACTGCATTTGTACTATCTGTCAAAAGCTAAAAATTGGCAGAATCCTATTAGAATACTCTCATTTATTATTATTATAGCTCAAAGCATACAAAGTTCTCTAAGGACAGTATACTGAACTGAAATATATTCCTGAAATACCTGGTTTTGACCAATCAGTGTTGTATTAACTTTACTCCTATTTAAACATGACATCATTAGAAAGTTCTAATTCTGAGCTTTCTCTGTCTTTCTCTAACCCTTTGGTTTATTCCAGAAGAGTGCAATCCAATCACCTACTTAATAAATAAATGCAGAAGAGTTGAAGTTTTATGGAGACCATACTGTCTCCATGAAAATATAAATCATGCATGCTTTAGGACCCAAGTAATTTATTTTTACAAATTAGCACTAAGTTATACACTTAGAAGTAAATATCTAAGTGTATAGAAAATAAAAATAATACAATGGTCAAGTTCATAATGATATAGAAACACAGTGAAATACTCTGCAACTTTAAAAAAAAAGAATTATGATTGTTGTGGCTTGTACCTGAGGAGCTCAGGAGTAGTAAAATCTGCATGACATTAAAGTCATGCCAGCCTCACTAATAAGAGAGTCAAGCTGTACTGAGACCCACTAGATATGCATGGTACAATCAGCTACTCAGATTCCTAGAGAACCATGGTTTTCCCACTGAGATAAGGGTATGTTTTCTTGTAGAAAAGACAAAATCAGTCCTAACCTCCAACCTGGGCATTGCATAAGGAACTTGAGGACAGTCAGACAATAGAACACTCTGGGAAGAAAGTTATGTATATTTTGTCCAAATCTACTTAGTGTGAGTTAAGTGTAATTGATAAAGATGAAGGACTTAAGACTCTTATTTCTAGTGGTCTCTTCATTCTTTTCCTTGTTCATCAGAAATATCGTTACCTGTATTCCTTATTCACACTCACAGGGCTCCGCTTACTCTCACCTCTGACTTTTATTTAAACATTCCAGACATGCTCAGATTGTTATGACTTTAAAGGTATTAATTCTTCAATTCGGGGTAATCATTTTTCAAAGAAAATTCAAATTGAGAGAATAATCTTATTGCTGCTATTAGGTGTTAATATTTTCCTTTATTTGATGCCACAGAATAAGTTACTTGGATTTACAATAGGGAGGATATTATTTTATATTAAAAACAATAAATTACTTTTCAAACTTTCATTTTAACTAAAATAGAAAGGAAATTACACAAACATACTGTCATTACTGAATAATACTTAGGATTCCTGAGTGGTTATCAATTTGCTCTAGAGATATTTGAATTTCAAATTTGTAGTCTTATTGTAAAAATTAAAAAATGTAAAACCTTAGAAAATATAACTCTGCCTTACATATTATTTTCTTTATCATAGGGAATAATGGAACAGCTGAAAATTGTTTGAGTCTCAGGACAAAGATGTGAATCACTTTATAGTTTCTAATTATACTAGCTAGAAAAGACAGGCAAATTCTCTGTGAAATACTCAAGTGTTTCTGGAGGCTTTGTTTGCATCTTTTAAAAATTCTTCTCCATTATAGTGGGGGAGTTAAATTCACCTCACATTTCACTTTGTTTTCTTTGACATTTACATGACAATAGCAAGGCAAGACTCTATCCGGAGAGCACAGTCACAGCACAGTCATATACCAAACATTGGCTCATTTATAAAAGTGTAAGCTCTTTTAAAATTACAATGGGAAAAAGGCCCACTGGTCACTATTTACTGCCTGTTGATCACTTCCTTATCTCTACTTTGCTCATTTTCTATATTTATTGCTTTTGTGATCTGTCAAAGAAAGGGCACTTGCTAAAGAGCAGAGGCCAGGAGAAAAAGTTGTACATCTTCCCATTTTCCTCTCAGAATTTAGCAGATACGAGGATCCTTTTTTTAGCCTGGATTCTGTAGCCCTTCTGGGTTTCTGACAACATTTTTCATTTCCTTCAAGAAGCAAAGTGATGATTGATTTTCATTAGTGTATCCCTCTGTGTTTCACCTTCCCTTGTTAGTTACCTTTTCTTCATTAAACCCACTAAATAAACCTTCGACTATGATTTGCTTCTGTCCAGAATTATGACTCATCCAATCATCTATTTTGCATAGAATTCATTTGACTAAGAATTCTAAAGTAAAATTTTGATCATAAACTTTAAGTTGATTTTTAATTTTAGTAAATAAAGTTATTTATTATTGTTAATGTATTTATTATGGTGTTTACATTTGTAGTCTCGTTTACACAATAAAGTTATATGGATTCGGGTTATGTATTCAAGTCAAGAAACTTGAGACATCAAGAAGTGAGGGAGGGAGCCGGGAGGTGGCGCAGGAGGTAAGGTGCCTGCTGCCTTGCCTAGGACGGACCACGGTTCCATCCCCCGGTTCCCATATGGTCCCCCGTGCCTGCCAGGAGCGACTTCTGAGCGTATAGCCAGGAGTAACCCCTGAGCATCACTGGGTGTGGCCCAAAAAAAAAAAAAGAAGTGAGGGAAAAGATGGAAACTACATAGCAAAAATGGTAGCTGGAACATTATTCTGAGTGTAAATATAAATATAAGAACCTCAGAGGAATTTTTTATAGATAAACATACATACGAGTGATATACTACACTATATTTTTCTTAGGTATAAAAAGGGGAGTAATGCTTAGCTTCTCAGTTAAGAAAAGGGTTAAATATTGAGGCAAGGACATGATCTCTTATTGATCCTGAGTCTTTAAAGCTCTTACTTTTAAATAATCTTAATTTTCATTATTGAGCATAAATGCTTATGTTGTGAGGGGACAAGGCTCTCATACCACACCTACAAGCAAAGAACAACAAAAAAAAAAGTACACCATTACTACTTTTCCTGTCTTTAGCCTCTCTTATTTGTCCACACTTGACAATCTCTGTTCTATCATCAATATAAGAGCTTGTTTGATTGCATGCTACACATGACCTGCTTGCTGTATTACTTTATATATGAGATCACTCAGAATTTTTCTTTTGCTTTTGACTTATTTTTCTTAACAAGGCACCCTCCAGAAAATTTAATCTATTTTTGTTTGAGTTTTTTGTATGTGCATGTTTTTTTATTTTTTTATTTTTTCAACAACACCAGGAAATTCTCAAGGTTTCTCCTAGCTCTGTGCCCAGGGATTGCTTCTGATGGTACTGGGGACCAGATAAAGTGTCAGGTATTCAAATCATGCAAACTATATGTAAGGCATGTACCTCAACTTCTGTACTATCTTTGGTCCCATATCTTAAAGCTGAGAAGTATTCCAGTATGTGCTTATATCTGTTTTTCTTTTTGTTTTTGTTGTTGTTGGATACTAGGATTGTTTCCAGTTCTTGGCTTTCATAAATAGACACTTGATTTGCTTTGTCTTTTCTAATTAGTATTATAATAGCATTGTTTAAGCGAATTTATAGTTAAATAGTCTGGAAAAATTCCTTAAAAGGTTAAACACTTGCTATTAAACCCCACAATTCTACTCCTATAGTCCCCAAAGAAGTGAAAATATATGCCTACAGAAAGTCTGAAAATGTAGAAATTAACATCTTATCTATAATTTAAAGAAATAATTGTTCAAATATGACAGACTGGAGGTTGGCTGTTGTGCTTTATAATCAAAACTCTGTTTTATTATAAGTCCATAATCTATATCACTTTTTTGTTTGGGAGATTTACTCAAAATTACTATTTATACTTTTAATGGAAAATAAATGATTCACAATGAAACATCCTAGTCTTGTTTGGTCTTATAAACTTACAGATATGAGCAACTAGTAATAATATAAGTTTTAGATGATATATAATGATATGTAATGATCATGAGTTTTAAGTGAAAATATTTTATGCCTTATTAAAAATATATTAAGACATCATTTGTCTGGCAGATGGCTGACCCAGGACAGACCTATAAACATACAGGCATCCTGTATGGTCTTGAGCCTGCCAGGAGAGACTTCTGAGTGCAGTGCCAGGAGCAACCCCTGAAGGCTGTCGGGTATGGCCCCAAAAACCAAACCAAAATGAAAAATTCAATTTAATAAAATTATATATATTTATAATTATATAAATACTTAATTGGTAAAATTAATTTATTCCCTTAATCATTTATATTAAACTAATATGTTATGGTATTCAAAGCTATCATAGCATTTATATTTTAGGTACTTTAGGTAAAAATCAGGATGTTGAGTAAGAAGATGACATGTTTGAAGTCAAACATTAGAGCAGGCATACTTCCACATGTGCTGAATTTCTACTTGTCTCCCACCCTGAAATGAAATTAACATGCTTACATCCACCAGAAATATGGATTGATGATTGACAAAAATAGCTAAAGGAGAAGTATATAACTTATTATTGGAGAAAATTCAGAATGTTTGAAGCTGGATATCTTGGAGCCCGAACACCAATTCCACAAGTAACTTGAGCAAGATCATGAAAGAATAATAATACTGGAGAGCATGTATTTTATTTTATTAAATCACCATGAAATAGAGTTAAAAAGATGCTGACTGTTGAGTTTCTATCATACAATATTCCAACATCATCCCTTCACCGGTGTTCATTTGCTGTCACCAATTTCCCCAGATTCCCTCTCTTCTGCCCAAAGCCTGGCACTATGGCAGACACTTAGTTTTTCTTTCTTTCTTCTTTCTTTTTCATTTTAGGAACCAAAATTTGCAATACTGTTTTTGAAAGGATATCCTATACATCAATGTACCTCTTTTCAGCACCCAGTTATTATATAGAGTAATCATTTTCCATGATTATTGTCACCATGGTTCCTTCTCTGTCCGAACTGCATTTCCCCTGCATCATATTTTATAGTCTTCAGTTATTATTGTCATACTATGTTGTGTTTTATTTATATTTCTCACTATGCTACACATGAGTGCAATTGTTCTATTTCAGTCCTCTCCCTGACTCATATCACTGAACATAATACTCTCCAAAACTATCTATGTAAAAGAAAATTTCATGATTTCATTCTTCCTAACAATTGAGTAGTGTTATGTTGTGCCATAGTTTCTTTATACACTCTTCTGTTCTTGGGCACTTAGGTTGCTTCTATATTCTGACTCTTGTGACTAGTGCTACAATGAACATAGAATTGCAGTAGCATTTTATACAATGCTTTTCAGCCATAGGGTATATCCACAAGAGTGTTTATTTCCAAGCCATATGGAAGCTCAACTTCTAGTTTTTAGAGAAATGTAAATATGTTTTAAAAAATCGAAAACAAAAAAACAAAATTGCTAGACCAGTCAACATTCCCACCAGCAGAGAATGAAAGTCCTTTTCTCCCCACATGGCTGCACACTGGTTCTTTTTGTTCCTTTTGATTTGTGCCAATCTCTGTGGTGTGATATGATATCTCGTTGTTTTGATTTGCATCTTGCTGTTGTTAAATGATGTGGTGATGTGGAGCATTTTAGTGTGTGCCTCTTGGCCATCTGTATTTCTTTTTTGAGGAATTTCTCATCCGATGTGTAGTGCTAAAGATCAGCACAGTGATTTTTGGGCCACTAGGTAGGACCAGAATCATAACACTCAATTAGCATTACTTTGGAATTGGTGAATTTAAGGGCATAATTATAAAACCCAAAATTTGGACTAATGCCAGTCTATGCTGTTTTACTTTTTAAAAAATATTTATTGTGTTTCTTTTTTTGTTTGTTTGTTTTTTGGGGGCCACACCCGGTGACGCTCAGGGGTTACTCCTGGCTATTCGCTCAGAAGTCACTCCTGGCAGGCACGGGGGACCATATGGGGAACCGGGGGATCGAACCGCAGTCCGTACTAGGTTAGCGTAGGCACCTTATCTTCAGCGCCACTGCCCGGCCCCCTATTGTGTTTCTTTCATTATCAAAAATCTTGTTACCTGGTTTTCACTATTTTTAACAATGTAATTCACCTTTGCCTATGCCTATGAGCAAATACTTGAAATTGTGTACACTCATCTCTCTTCTGAAATTTAGTTTATCTATTTATCTAGTATTTGTCTCTCATTTCCATTTTCCCTGAAATAATTCTTATCTTGGTCTTCTATGAAATTCCTATAGTAAATAGATCATATTTGTTATGAAAACCGTTACTCTTAAAGGAAAATGATGCATAAACTCTAGATCTAAGCAGAACTTGATTCAAAGCCTACCTCCATATTTATTATTTCACAGAAGAGGAATTTATCCTTCCTAAACTGCTACTATCTCTTTTATAAATTTGAGATAGACAGAATTTGTACAACAATGAATTTCTGAGAGGGTTAAAGAATGTAAAATTTCTTTATACAGTAAGAGTATGACTTACATATTTTAATAGCTGTAACTACTATAATTTTTGTGACTACTATAATTTGTCTATGACTGTATTTTAATTTTATTTTGTGCCCTTTTTAAAATGCAATAATGCAAATAAAAATTTTAATACAAAATAAGAAAAATGACTCTTGAATCTTTTATCTTCTGCAGAGTAAAACTCTTGTTTTTTTTCAAAGAGAATATATGGCTTCTAGTATTTTATCCAATTTTTAATAACATTTATAACATGCACAATCTAAAAACCTACCTTATATTTTTATTGAATCACTGTTGATTCTAAAATTATAAAATCAGTCATGGTTAAATTTTAGGCATACAGAGGTCCAACTGCAATTTATTAACCTGTACCTATTTCCCTCCACTCATATCCCTAGCCTTTCTCCAGGTTCCCAGTTGCCTGTAATTTTCTTCTTTTTCTTCTTCCTACTTGTTTTTTCTTCCTACTTGCTCTTGTTTTGTTTTGTTTGGGCGGAACCACACCTGTTTGATGCTCAGGGGTTACTCCTGGCTAAGCGCTCAGAAATTGCCCCTGGCTTGGGGGGTATTATGCATATCACATCACCTGTCAGCAAGATACCTTCCTTCAAAGTGACCACTTCCCATCAGCCTTATCTTATTGCTGTCTTCTCTGGCTTGTCATTCCCCCTCTCCCAAGTAATAAGCTTCTTACTAAAGATGAATTATCATGTTCTTTCTTTCTATTGCCTTTGGACTTTAGTTATTACCCAACTATTTTCCTTTATACTCCACATATCAAAGAGATCATTCTGTGTTTGTCACGCTCACTGTCACTAACTTCACTCAGCATGCTCATCAAATCCATCCTTACAGCAGCAAATTGAATAATTTCATCTTTTCTTACAGTCAGCCCAGTAGTATTCCATTATGTATGTTTCTTTATCCACTCATTTGTTCTTGGACAAACTAGGCTGTTTCTAGATTTTAGCTGTTGTGGATAGTGTTGCAGTGAACAAAGGAATACAATTGTCTTTTCTACATCATGATTTTGGACCCTTGGATATATTACAAGGAATAAATCCTCAGATATTTTATAATGCCTTTATGTATGTCAAATTTTTAATGAAAAATCTTAGCTTCCCTCTCCCCAATTTCCAATAAATAAGTCTCAGCTACATTGAAGATATTTTCCTTTCAGGTTTTTATTCTCCTTTGATGTCCCATTATTTCTGTAAATGAATACATTTTTCATTCTAGTAAAAATTTTCTGCTTTTTTTTAATCCATTCTGTAAATGATCTAAGGACTCTTGTGAATTCCTAATTCTAGTTTCAATTAATACTTGAAGCCTAAATTCTATGGTCCTCTGCTCATCTTTTATTCATATTTATGTCATTCCATATTGTGTATATATTAAACATTTTTACAAATGTGTCAAATGTCTGCACATTAAGTCTGATACCAGTTAGACTTTACCTCCTCAGTAAGTCAACAGCAAATCAGAAGTGGAATAATATTAATAAAGAATGTTTCAAGAATTTACTTCATGGGGCCAGAATTAGTATTGCAAGGAGAGCATTTGCTTTATACATAAATGACTAGGTCTGTCACAGGAGAATATGGTACATTGAGTCCTGCTTGAAATAATCACAGATCAAACCATGAGTATGACTTGAATACACTTGAATATGACCCAAACACAAACAAAAGTATTTTCTTACTATTTGAAGGATTTTATTCTGCAAAATCTAATTTGAAATGTAACTCAACATTAGAAAGGGTCACATATATAGATACTCATTATGAATTTGCTAACAATAATCTGAAAATAACCTAAATTTCTTTCTTTCTCTTTCTTTCTTTCTTTTTCTTTTTTCTTTCTTCCTTCCTTTCTTTCTTCTTCCTTCCTTTCTTCTTTCTTTTTCTTTCTTTCTTTCTTTCTCTTTCTTTCTTTCCTTCCTTCCTTCCTTCCTTCCTTCCTTCTTCCTTCCTTCCTTCTCTTTCTTTCTTTCTTTCTTTCTTTCTTTCTTTCTTTCTTTCTTTCTTTCTTTCTTTCTTTCTTTCTTTCTTTCTTTCTTTCTTTCTTTCTTTCTTTCTTTCTTTCTTTCTTTCTTTCTTTCTTTCTTCTTTCTTTCTTTTCTTTTCTTTCTTGATTTTCTTTCTTGATTTTCGAACCACACCTGGTGATGCTTAGTGGTTACTCCTGGCTATACATACACTCAGAAATCGCTCCTGGCTTGAGGGACCATATGGGATGCTGGGTGATCAAGCCGGGTCTGTCCTGAGTCAGCCATGTGCAAGGCAATCGCCCTACTGCTGTGCCATTGCTCAGCCCTGAAAATTACCTAAATATCTAAATAGAATGAGATAATAAAGGAGATGCATTATTGGCTACAAGGTAAAATTGTACATTACTGTTTTATGTGTTTGGCTCTTTGTAGGAAATATTGTTGAATTTTAAAAAACTGAGTTGGTTTTAGTTTACAAAAAAAAAAAACCAGAGTTCATATATTTGGTGAGAAAATACATTTTAAAATAAGATAATAGCGTTTTTGAGAACATAGAAATATGTTTTTCTCATATTCTATTGATACAGTTGAGTTAGAGACTGTATGTATCCATTAATATTTTTTCCATTCATTATATGGCATTGTTGGAGCTTTTACTTTTTTTTTAAATGTATATTTATGGTATTCTAGACCTAATATAAACCATGGGACATTAAGTTTTCCTCTATTTGACAGGTACCTCTTATTTCTTGGGTCCAGGGATGTGGCTTAGTGGTAGAACACCTACATTCATGACACTGAGTAATCTTTTCCAACCCACATCTCCATTTTGTGTGACTCTGGCTTTCTCTGTGTGATGCTTACTACCCCCAATAAAGTCCATCACAACAACAACAGAGATAAATGAAAGGCAAACCATATTTAACAGATCTAGTTGAGATAAAATACAATGTTCAACACTATATAACTAGATTGATAAAAATCATAAATAACATATGAGGGCTGATAGTGGCTATGTCAAAGGACAAGGAGTAATATTTCTACAATTAAAGGTTTACTTGGGTGGGACAGTGAAGATATGAGAAGATAGAACAGAGGTAGGCAGCGACTAGATTAAGAAGGAGTTCATTTTAAGGAACATGGAGAGTTTTAAATCTTTTAAGTAGGACTATGGTGGGGTCATATATGTATTCTATGACTTTGTATGAGAAAATATTTGAATTTTATGATTCAAATATATTTATAATAAAAATATTTATTGTATTTCCATAAGCTTTTGTCATTCTAGAATAAGATCATCTTTATAGCATCTCATTCTCTAAATTTGATATAACTAAGAGAATGCTTGCTAACAACATTTGTAATCAAAGGCTGTCCCTGTATATACAATGACTACTAATAAGTAGACCTCTACTGATATTTTATTTTGATCTCCTATGAGGATTCTGGTCCTCATGGGTCTAGCCATAGCATATATAAGTAAATTTTTATTTTCATGGTATTGCCAATGTAAGTGTCCAGGCATCACTATTTTATTATGAAGTACAAGCTTTTCATTGAACAGTCATCATTTGCTGAACAGGAGGCCTTCAATATATGTTAAAACTAATTAAGCATAGGCACTGATCAATCAGAAAATATCACAATGTAGAGGCCAGAGAGATAGCACAGCGGCAGGGTGTTTGCCTTGCAAGCAGCCTACCCAGGATCAATGGTGGTTGGAATCCCGGCATCCCATGTGGACCCTATGTCTGCCAGGAACGATTTCTGAGCAGAGAACCAGGAGTAATCCCTGAGCATTACCAGGTGTGACCCAAAACTTAAGAAAAAGGAAAAAAAGAAAAAGAGAAAAAATACCAGAATGTGCAAAAAATAGATACCAATAAGGTAATCAATATTGTCATACCTCTGTATACTTGTGCCCTGGAGATAGAGATTGCAAAGTTATTTGTGCTATCTATCCTGTGCAATTTCAACCTCATGCCACCAGAAAGCTGAGTACTGTTATAGTCTTAGGAATCAACTTCCACTTTCATGGATGACTAAGCAAAGTTTTAATGAGACACTCCTATAATACACAGAAAGCAGTTTCCTCACAAAATCCCAATAACCAAGATAAGTAGTTGTTTCCAACAAGTTATATTGGAAATTTGTACTGAGTTCTTAATGAAGTGGCAAAGATAATTACAGGCTTCTAATTAACTACTTAATTGCTATGAATTAGCAAATCTCCCAGGTTGGGTAGCTTTCACTCAGTTTTGTGATAAAAGTCTTCAGTTTTTTTCTGATCCTTGCTATGCAATTAACCATTTATATGTACCAATGACCATTTCTAAGAGATGTTTACTATTGTAAATAATGAGTTCTCATTAAACATGAAAAATAAGAACAGACTTTGCAGCAATAAACACATTAACTTAGAATATTAACTTGTATAGTTTTGAATTTTGAATCACTCAAGCTTGAGAACAATTTAGCCTATTTCTTAAATAGTGAGACCTCCACCCCCAACCTGACATCTATTACTAGGAAAAGAAAAGTATTAACTAATATTTTATAATATATCCTAGCCATATTATCTGTTAATACATTGCTTTTCCTCATTATCTCTTTGTTGTGGAGATGTAGATTGTAATGGAACAAATGAGTTTCTCTTTAATCCATGTCAGTGAAGGAAACAAAAAACTGTGAAATACTCCTTTTGATTGGATCATGGAGTATTCAGTGTTAAGATGATTATCTTAAAAGCCTGAGGCCAGAAGTTTGACCCATAGTTTGATCCTACATGCTGAGTTCAAAAGAATGGGACTGTTTGGGGATCCCAAGGGACACAGTAAAATATGGAATATCTACTACACTACAAGTGTGTTACAATGGCAACTAAGTATGTACAACAATTAAAAACAAATAATGTGTGACTTCTAACCAGTATAAAACCAGTATCTGAGAACATTACAATACTGTGTGACCAATGATAAAAAAAAAAAACTAAGCGTGAATACCACAAGCCATGTGTGTGTGTTTACACCTGTCACTGTACCATAAGCAACAAGAAAACTGAAGGATTTCAGTTCAATACATAAATACATTTCACTTATAGTATGTATTCATAGAAACTTGACACAAAGACCAATTGATCCATTCTGTTGATTGTAGAAAGAAAGAGCCAGAGAGTAGAAACAAAATTCTAAATCAATGTAATTATAGAGGAACAAATATTTTTCTTAAAATTACTGTACAACGGGGCCCGGGAGATAGCATGGAGGTAAGGCGTTTGCCTTTCATGCAAAAGGTCATCGGTTCGAATCCCGGTGCCCCATATGGTCCCCCGTGCCTGCCAGGAGCAATTTCTGAGCATGGAGCCAGGAATAACCCCTGAGCACTGCCGGGTGTGACCCAAAAACCAAAAAAAAAAAAAATTACTGTACAACATAAATAGAAATAATGTAATCTCTTTTTTAATCTAATGAGGTCCCTTTTATTCATACATTCCCCCATTGATTGTATGTAAGTAAGTTTGGAATCAGATCTGTATGTGTTGAGGTGCTCTGTTCTGTGGGATTATTCCTGATAGTGTTCATTGGAACAAGCTGGAGATCTAACACTCTGCATATGGGCTTAACCCTTGTTCTACATCTCAATAGTTATTTTTTAACAGTTATTGTATTCATTTCCTTGACTAATCTTGAGTTAATATTAATGTACGTATATTTATTTACTTTTTACCTGGAAAATCTAGTCTCAAAAAGGGGGGAAATGGTAGTTTATGTACCATTGTAAATGGAGGCGAAATTCATTTCAAGAACAATCCAAGTTCTTCTAACCCTTCAATCCAATCCTTCTCTGAAGCACTTTCAAAGAGCTCAGAGGGAGGTCATGGAGTTGACTATTGTAAAAATGGTACCCAAGGATTTGGGAGATGCTTCAATGGTACTTGCCTGGCATGTAACCAAACCAGGTTCAATCCCCAGCACTTTATATATTATCCCAAAGATTAGGAGACATTTTTGACTGCAAAGCCAGGACCGCTGAGCATAGACAGGTATAGTCACCCCCAAAATAAAACTAAAAAAAGATGGGGCCAATATAAACTTACATGAGAAATCTAATCAATTGGGTACTGATTAGAAAAGAAATTCAATCATTTTAGGACTTATTTGTTTTTATAGGTGCTGAGTCATTAGACAGTAGAAGAAATAAAATGGGTTGGAAGTGTGAAAAGTCTCATAATTTATCCTTACTTTCCAAGTAAACTGGAATGCATCTTTTGATCTCATTTTAATAAACGATTAATTATACCCTCCTTTTAATGTGTAAAATAAATAGTACATTTATTTTTTAATGGAGCACTTGCTATTAGGTACTAATATATATTGCTAATCATTCCAAAGTGAGTTCTGAATTGAACATATTGCTTGCTTTCTTCCAAAAGATGAACTTACACCACTTCCATTTTCAAAGTTGTTCTCTGAGACGAAAAGAGAAACAAAACATGACAAATACTGGAGAACTATTCTACTGCATGCCACTGACAAGACTCACCAACTCTCAGGCCTTATTAGAATGTAGAAATTTTGAGTTTTGCTATCACCAGCTGAAGTCTTGTCATTAATGACATTAATGGTATTAATGAGCTGGCTTGGCATTTT